>CAUYQG010256996.1:0-15758 GCA_963574415.1 Tarsius wallacei
AGATTCCCTGAGTCCATGAATTTGAGACCAGCCTGGGCAACATGGCAAGACCTCATCTCTACAATAAATCAAAAAATTATGAGAGTGGTGGCACACACCTATAGTCCTAGCTACTTGGAAGGCTGAAGCAGAAGGATTGCCTGAGTCCAGCAGGTCGTGGCTACAGTGGCCGTGAGCATGCCACTGTACTCCAGCCTGGAGTGAGACTCTGACTCAAAAAAAAAAAAAGCAAATATCTTAGCATAAGTAGCCAGTTAGGTGCTGCCTCTGAAATGAGTTCCAAAAGACCAGAGTTCTACAATTCCAATGTAGGGAACATGATTACACAGGGGACACCACTTACGGGAGTGGGATGGTGATAACCACGTCGTTTAGTTCTAAATTATCTTCTTGTAGTTCATATTCTATGTTGACATCACAGCCATTTCCACTTTCTGAGGGCCAGCAATTAACTGAGGAGAAAAGCAAAGCAGTCACACTGAAACATCAGAAAGAGTGGAGGAAAGTTAGGATGGCAAATCAAAGCTGACAGACAGCTGCAGGCCTAAAACATCCTAATGTAAATTATATTTAAAAACAACAGTTTCAAGATTCATGCTATTAAAAATTAAAGTTAACTGTAATATACTAAATGCAGCACCAAGTCCATTTTGAAAGGTCATTTTGTCAGAAAATTTTGCTATGGCAATGAAGATAAAAGCATACAAGCCAGGTCTATTTCTAGTTCTCAATGTAGACTTGCTTAGTGGGACTGGCCAGAGGAACTTACTTGTCAGTGGAATAAAAGATTCCTCTGTAGTCTGTAGTCTCCACTTTAGCACCCCTACGTCACTGTTGACGGGAAATGACTTCTCTGGATTCTTCAAGCCAATTAAAGACTCTGCAGTGAAAAGTTTTTTATCCACATTTGGATGGGTCTGGAATGAGAAGGAAAGGAAAACTTCAGAGGTTTTTCTGAAAACCAACCCCCTCTGTGCTCATTTTGGGGGGAAAAAATAGATATACTCTTGCCTCAAAAGACTTTGTCCTTGTGACAAGAGACAAGATTAATTACCTAAATAAAATGTGGCAAGAACAACTGTAGTAATACAAAGATAAGAAGGGTTCAGGCTGGGCACGGTGGCTCAGCCTGTAATCCCAGTACTCTGAGAGGCTGAGGTGAGAGGACTGCCTAAGCCCAGGGGTTCGAGACCACCCTGGGCAACTTGGTAAGACCTCGTCTCTATAATAAATAAATCAAAAATTAGCCGGGCGTGATAGCGCACAGCTGTAGTTCCGGCTACTTGGAAGACTGAGGCGGAAGGATCGCTGGAGCCCAGCAGGTCAAGGCTGCGGTGGCCGGGAATGTGCCACTGCACTCCAGTCTGGGTGACAGAGTGAGACTCCAACTCAAAAAAAAAAAGTCTCAAATATATCCAATAGTTGAAACACGCACATTTACTTTGTAAGGATTTATGTACCTTTTTTTTTTGGAGGGACAAGTGCACACTATCAAGCCTTGCCAATTTTTAAATTTTTTATAGAGTTGAGGTCTCACTATGTTACCCAGTCTGGTCTCAGAGATCATGGGCATGAGCCACTGTGCCCAGTCTATGTTTTTTGGTTTTTTTTTTCTTTTTTTTGAGTCGGAGCCTCACTCTGTCACCCAGGCTGGAGTGCAGTGGCACACTGCTCACGGTCACCGCAGTCATGACCTGCTGGGCTCAGGCGAACCTTCCACCTCAATCTTCCAAATTAGCCACCATCCCTGGCTAATTTTTTTATTTATTGTAGAGATGAGGTACCGCCATGTTACTCAGGCTGGTCCCGAACCCCTGAGCTGGGGAATCTTCTTGCCTCTGCCTCCCAAAGTGCTGGGATTATAGGCGTAGGCCATTGTGCCTGACTATGCTATTTTTTTTTTTTTTTGATCTGGAGTCTCAATCTGTCGCCCAGACTGGAGTGCAGTGGCCGCTCATGGCCACTGCAACCTCAACCTGCTGGGCTCCGGAGAGCCTTCCGCCTCAGCCTTCCAAGTAGCTGGAACTACAGGCGCGTGCTACCACTCCCGGCTAATTTTTTTATTTATTGTAGACATGAGGTCTTGCCAAGTTGCCCAGGCGGGTCTCGAACCCGCGGGCTCAGGCACTTCACTCACCTCGGCCTCCCAAAGTGCGGGATTATGGGCTGAGCCACCGAGTCTGGCTGACTATGCTATTTTCAAATACACCATTAGATACTGCCCTTCAGTTAACAAAACAAACAATGGTAGTGTACGTAATGGCAGACTGAGTAAATTTCATGTCATGCTTGTTTTAATAAAATACCTATTTATTAAGTCTTAAGACCTTGGTTTTCTTCCTAAACTATATTTCATGTAAGATCCTAAGTTAATTTACTCTTTTAATTATAGCAAAAGATAAACATCTCTGCATCTTTTGTTACTGAGTATGAGCTCACTTATTAGATTTTTAAATGTCCTTTCATTCAATTTGAATATTAAGAAGCCATCTTAGCCAGGCGCGATTACTCATATCTGTAATTCCAGCACTTTAGGAGGCTGAGGTGGGAGGATCACTTGAGCCCAAGAGTTTGAGACCAGCCTAGGCAACATAGCAAGATCCTGTCTCTATTAAAAAAAAAAAAAAAAAAAGGAATAAGCTGGGCATGGTAGTGCACGCCTGTAGTTCCAGCTACTTGGAAGCTGAGGTGGAAGGATCACCTAAGCCCAGCAAGTCGAGGATTTGGTGGCCATGAGCATGCCATTGCCCTCTAGCCTGGGCGACAGAGTGAGATTCTGACTCAAAAAAAAAGCCATCCTAACACAGCTGCTGTCAAATATTCTCAGTATCCACTCTGTGTGCTAAATTAACTTATTTTCTATGCATTTAGAATGACATTAGTTATATAACAAGTTATTTTCTGTGTTCTGCCGTTCATATGAGAAACTCTAGTTGGAAAAGGCTGTACTACATAGACGAAGTCTTAGTATCCTGATCAAAAGCTTCTACGCACCTGCAGCTGCACCCCTTTCTTATCTTCATTTTCCACATGAAGACGAATTCGGCCAAATTTGTCATCTGAGATCCTAAGCATGATCATGCCATGCAACTCCATATTCTGTAATCCTCCATCTCGTCCACAGGTTAGTGTAATCTTTTCTTCAATCTTCATATGTACACTATAAAGAAAAAGGAGTACATTTGACCAGAAGGGCAGAAACCAGAACTCCCTTCCTCCAAGGTTTAATGGTGATCGGCCATCAACAACTTTTTAAAAAAGGTGCTACTGCTTTAGCTATCAAAATTTAAAGCATTATACCCTCTCTTTTTTTGAGACACAGTTTCACTCTGTCGTCCATGATAAAGTGCAGTGACATGATCCGGGCTCACTGCAGCCTTGACTTCCTGGACTCAAGCAGTCCTCCTTCCTTAGTCTCCTGAGTAGCTGGGACTAACAGGCATGTGCCACCCTGCTTCAGCTAATTTTTAAATTTTTTTTTGAGTTGAAGTCTCACTCTGTCACCCAGACTGGAGTGCAGTGGCTGCTCCCGGCCACTGCAGCCTCGACCTGCTGGGCTCTGGTGATCCTTCCGCCTCAGCCTTCCAAGTAGCTGGAACTACAGGTGTGCGCTACCACACCTGGCTAATTTTTTGATTTATTGTAGAGATGAGGTCTATGCCAAGTTGCCCAGGCGGGTCTCGAACCCGCGGGCTCAGGCAATCCACTCACCTCAGCCTCCCAAAGCGCGGGATTACAGGCTGAGCCACCGAGCCCGGCTGCCTTCCTTTTATCAACCCAAGGCGGGACTCTAATCTTCAAAAGGGGTCTTGCCCCATATCCTGTAGGAAAGAATGCTACAGAGAGGCCAAGAAGACTCTGAACAGACAGGTCTTGCTGGGTTTCTCTACTCAGCCTCTTAGTATTAGATCATATCCTTTTTGCCCAATCACAATTCTATGTGGTTGTCAATCATACCTATCCAAATGAAGTCTCCATAAAAGGTCCAAGAGGACAAGGTCCAGGGAGTTGAACATGTGGAAACTCACAGTAAACAAGACCTTATCCACTTGCTGGGAGGGTGTCACACCCCAGTTCCACAGGGACAGAAGCTCCTGCACTAGGGACCCTTTCAGACCCTGTCCTATGTATCTCTTCCTCTGGCTGTTTATTTATATCGTTTAAAATATCCTTTGTAATAAACCAGTAAATGTAAGCTTCCCTGAGTTCTGTGATCAGCTGTAACAAAATTAATTGCACCCAAAAAGGTGGTAGTGGAAATCCCAACTTGAAGCCGGTTAGTCTTATGCAAGTGAACTTGTGTCTGCTGGGAAGGAGGGAGCGGTCTTAGGGACAGAGCCCCTCTACCTGTGGGATCTGAGGCTATCTCCAGGTAGACAGTGTTAGAACTGAATTGACTCAGAGGACATCCAGCTAATGTCCACTACTTGGTGTGTGGGGAAACCTCGCCCGACATTTGGTAACCGAAGTCTTCTGTGTTGAATGTTGTTGCTGAGTGAAAGAAAAATTGGTTTGAGCTGCTTCTTCTACCTCACAGTAGTATAGGAGCCAGCTTAGAATAAGGTATTACATTTAGATGTCATGTCTCTACAGCTTCAAATAAGGAAATTCTTATCTCCAAAATAATTAAGCGAAAAATACAACTGGAGAACATGTCTAATATGTGCTACTGCTTCATATAAAAAGGGAAAAGATAGATGTACTGAATATGCACGTTTTTATTCATCTGTACATCACATTATCCCCCTCAGAAGTATACACAAAAAACTAGTTAATATTAGTTGCCTCCAAATGAAAAATTTGGCTGAGTGCAGTGACTCACGCCTATAATCCTAGCACTTTGGGAGGCTAAGGTAGGATGACCACCTGAGGCCAGGAGTTCAAGACCAGCCTAAGCAACATAGCGAGATCCCATCTCTACAAAACAATAAAAATAAAAATTAGCCAGGTGTGGTGGTGCATGCATATAGGCCTAGCTACTCAGAAAGCTGATGTGGGAGTATAGCCTGAGCCCAGGAGTTCAAGGCTGCAGTGAGCCATGATCACACCACTGTACTCCCAGCCTGGGTGACAGAGTAAGACCCTGTTTCAAATAAAAGAGAAATTTGCCTGGCTGGGTGGGTGGAAGACTTTTTACTGTAACACCTTTTAAACCTTTTGAATTTTGTACTACATAAATTTATCACCCAATTTTAAGAAACAAGATTAAAAAGTACTACTGCTATGAGCAATCATTAAGTATAATCTCTCCATAGTCTGCAACATAATTACTTTTAGCTGGATGAATGTACAGGCTACAAAGAGTATTTTGGTCTCCTACTCTGTTCTTTGTTCCAACCTCTTAGATCTTCCCAGAGACTCGAGACCACAAAGGAGTGAATCTTAAGACAAGATAGGGTCCCGTTTTACCTTCACAAGAGTTTGCTCTGTGCTCAGGAGGTATTTCATCATTTAGAAGAGCCTCAAGTTCTCTTTAATATGTGATAGTCTTCAACAGCTTTTTAAAAGCGTGGCCAGGTGCAGTGGCTCACTCCTGTAATCCTAGCACTTTGGAAGGCCGAGGCAGGAGGAATGCCTGAGCCCAGGAGTTCCAAACCAGCCTAGGCAATATAGCAAGACCTCATCTCTGCAAAAAAATTAGCCAGGCATGGTGACACACACCTGTAGTCCCAGCTACTTGGGAGGCTGAGGCAGGAGGATTGCCTGAGGTCAGGAAGTCAAGGCTGCAGTGAGCTATGATCATGCCACTGTACTCTAGCCTGGGCAACAGAATGAAACCCCTGACTCAAAAAAAAAAAAAAAAAAAAGTGAAGCCTCTGACTCAAAGCAACCACTAGGAATAGCACAGGAGTTTCAGTGAATCAAAAGATTTATCCTGATATAACCTTATTCATTTCATACAGAACCGACATATAAGGAGTAAATACTCCTCTTTTATGCACACCTGATAGAGGTAGCCTCCCAGTCTCATCTTTCACTTGACCTCAAAACCATCAGCAACAGTAGAAGTTCTGGGCTTCAAGACAAGAAATCTGAGTCATGAATATGTGAACTTGGTAACTACCACTTAAAATGTCACCAACTAGTACCACAGCCCTGAGATAAGAGGCAAATCAAAATATTCCACAGTGGGTTCTAGTATTTAAAATGCAAAGATAATATGTTAATTTTCTGTTAAAGATACTTACAAATTTTGAATTAAAGATTGGTTTTGCTTATATGTTTTAATTAGAAAAAGATATGCCAAGAATATAATGTGGGGTTACCATAGCTCTAGCCCTTCACTTCAAATCCATTCTAAGAGACAATCTACACACTAGGCATGAAGACAAGTTATTTTTGTTTAATTTAGCTGACAAAAGGCAAGTTCCAAACTTCATAGAAAATAGATGGCTGAGAGCCCCCAATCGTGATTAAAGAAAAAAGAACAAGGCCCAGTATGGTGGCCCAAATTCCAGCTACTCCAGAGGCTGAGGTGGGAGAATTACTTGAGCTCAGAAGTCAGAGGCCAACCTAGGCAACATTGGGAGACCCAGTCTCTTAAAAACAAAACAAAACAAAAAACCAAAACAAAAGACCTTATGTTAACATTAACATGTAGAATATACTCTGAATAAATCTTTAAATCAGCAAAGATTAAAAGGCACAAAAAATAATTTATAGCACACTGAAATAGAGTTTTTAAAAAAGCATGTGGTCTGTTTTTACTGAAAGCTACTACTTACCTTTCCATATTAATGGGTGGAGCAAGCACTTTGGTTGCTTCAGAGGTACGCTTGCCCATATTAGAAGACATGATAGTTTCACCTTCAGATTTCAATTTGTCCACAAAGTTATCTACTTCCTTTCCTTTAGCTCCAAGTTTCAAAGCCTTGCTGGGGCCTGAAGGCCTAAGTGGAAGAATTCAAAATAAGAAAAAACACATGACTAAAAAAAACCCACAAAAACCCAACAGTTTCATTAATGACCCCATATCAATGAAGCTTTCACTGAAGCTGTTCTTTAAGAGAAATGTAAAGACCTTGAGGGAAAAAGCCCAAATTTCATAGTAGCAGTGGAAAACGAAACTATTTATGGTCTAACATATGAACCTGCTCAAACTGTCAATTGACAGTTACTATTAACATGTAAGTTTCATTACCCAAAACTCAGAAGTATATTTTTATAAGCACATATGATTTGATAAAAATTTTGTACCTAATATCCAGAGAAAATTGTGTGTACAAACAAAAAATTTTGCATATAATTTTAGGTAATTCACATATTCCCCCTGAAATCAATTATTGAACACCAAGACTAAAAATTCACATTCCATAAAGATTTGAATGTCCCTTTCCTCCCCACAATAAGGCAACTCTCATAGGAAACTGAGGTCATGACACAAAAGGAAAAGCATCACATTCAGATTTCTCCTATATCCCCATATTTTACATAGCAATTTAATATCATATCTTACTTCATCGAGTCCTTCATTATTTACAGCATGCTAAGAAATCAGCTATCACTCCAAACATACACACATACATCCTTCAGTTGGCATCCTAAAGTTGCTGGTAATACACTGGATTTTACCTCGCCGGTGCAGGTGCCACCTTTGGTTTATCAGTTTCAATGATGGTCTCTGTGATCATGGCAGCTGTACTGCCTCCAGATACTGCAGAGCTGCCAAATCCCCCAAATCCTGGTGCTTTTTTGCCCTGTCTCTCTGCATCTCTTCGGGCTTGTTGTAATTCCTTTGCTTTACGCCGCATCTCAGCCTTAGCTTCACGTTCTTGAGTCTACAGAAAGAGACATATATGGATGTAGCTTTGGATACAGTTAACATTAACAAGTAAGAAAAGGAAAATCAGATTAGTGAAGCCTAAGAGAAAGACACACAAACTGGCAGTCCCCAAGAAGACCCTATTTACCTCTCTGACTGCTCGGAACACTTTCTCCTCATGAGAATCCATTTCTGTGAAGGTTCTGATCTGTGCCAGATTAACATTCTCCCGGTATCCCAGGGCGACAATTTCATCAAAAGCAAAAATCAAATCAAAACAGTGTTCAGATATTTCATTCTCCTCTAAGGCTCGGCAATATTCAGGGATCTAATCATGGAGAGCAATGAAAAAGAAAGACTTAGAATGTATTAGCAGCTATGTTCTCAAGTCTTATCCTTTAGTACTCTTGAAGTACACAAAGTGCAGTAAACCTGAATTCCTTTCTTAGCTCTTTCTAGTCTTTATTTTTTATGCTGCCCAGGCTGGAGTGTAGTGGCTATTCACAGGTATGACCATAGTGCACTTCAGCCTCAAAGGCCTCAAGCAATCCACCTACCTTATCCTCCTGAGAAGCTGGAACTACCAAGCACATGCTACTGCCCCTGGCCTTAGTCTTTATTTTAAGCAAGATAATGGCATAAAGTCTTTGAGTTTGTGTGTGTGTACGTGTCTATATCAGTAAGTCTTTTTTTTTTTTGAGCTGGAGTCTCACTCTGTCACCTAGGCAGGAGTTCAGTGGCACACCCACAGCCACCACAGCCTCGACCTGCTGAGCTCAGGCGATCCTTCCGCCTCAGCCTTCCAAGTAGTCGGAATTACAGACGCATGCTAACACGCCTGGCTAATTTTTTGATTTATTGAAAGTACTGGGATTATAGACTTGAGTGCAATGGCACACTCCGGGCTACCGCAGCCTCGACCTGATGGGCTCTGGCGATCCTTCCGCCTCAGCCTTCCAAGTAGCTGAACTACAGGCGGGTGCTACCACGCCCGGCTAATTTTTTATTTATTGTAGAGATGAGGTCTTGCCAAGTTGCCCGGGCAGGTCTTGAACCCACGGGCTCAGGCAATTCATTCACCTCGGCCTCCCAAAGCGCAGGATTACAGACTGAGTCACCGGGCCCGGCTGCCAACGAATTTTTGATTTATTGTAGAGATGAGGTCTTGCCAAGTTGCCCGGTCTCAAACCCGCAGGTTTAGGAATCCACTCGCCTCGGCTCCCAAAGTGCTAGGATGGCTGAGCCATCAAGCCCGGCCTAATTTTTTTTTAATTTTAATTTTTTTTAGTTGGAGTCTCACTCTGTTGCCCAAGCTGGAGTGCAGTGGCACATTCACAGCCACTGCAGCCTCGACCTGCTGGACTCAGGCAATCTTTCCACCTCAGCCTCCAAGTAGTTGGAACTACAGGCACACCACCACGCTGGCTAATTTTTTTTTTTTTTTTAATTTATTATAGATACGAGGTCTTGCCAAGTTGCCCAGGCTGGTCTTGAACCCCTGAGCTCAGGCAATCCTCTTGCCTCTGCCTTCCAAAGTGCTGGGATTACAGGCATGAGCCACTGCGCCTGGCAATTTTTATTTATTGTAGAGACAAGGTCTCCCCAAGTTGTCCAGGCTGGACTCAAACCCCTGGGCTCAGGCAATCCTCTAGCTTTGGCCTCCCAAAGTGCTGGGATTACAGGCATGAGCCACTGTGTCCAACTTAAGTCTTAATTTTAAAACATTATCTAAAAAACATGGCCAAACAAATGTCAGAAACACAAAGATAGATTAGAATAACTGCTTACAAAGTGGGAAATGAAAGTATAGTTCTCATTTCTCTTTTGGGCTATGTATAGCCCAATAAACATTTGCTGAATGAACAAGGAGCTGTAGCAGTAAGTGGCAGGGGTGGGAAGTGGGAGCCTGCAAACGAATAAGCATCAGCTACTTTGGAGGAAAAACCAGTTTCACACAAAAATGTAAAACAGAAAGTAGAACCCAGTATTATAGCAGGACTCTTACCACTCTTGAGAAGAGCCTTAGCGTCTCCAAATCTTCTAAAATGTTGCTGTTTTTGGTGGTGATCAGCACCATGTACAGTTTCTCCATAGGCTGATAGACATATCTTACACTCTCTGTTTCAACAAACGTATGTTGTTTTCCAGTGTTCATGAGCTTTGGAAAAGCTGCTAATAAGCCCTCAATCCGAGTTCGGGTCATCTCCACAAACTGTCGAGAAACAATAGCCTTTCCTGCTTTCGTGCAGACTGCTGCTGCCAACAGCACCTGCCAGGAACATATGCATAAATAAGTACTAATTATTTCTTCACATCTGTTTTCTTAACATCTTCCACAGAAAGACACACTCAGTTATTCAGTAACAGGACTACTATTAGAATAGTGATTTTCAAACTCTATTTTACTCCTTTCTTAATATATAAGTCACAAGACAAATGTAAAGTAGAGGAAAATAAAGCTTTTATTCCTAGTTTTCAATAACAGATTCAGTCCCCTGTGACTCAGAACTGGGTTGCTCTCTGCTTTGGCAGACCCATAACAAATAGTTTAAAACTGTTTCTAAAAAGAACAGAGATTTCCACAGCCAAAACAGACGTGTGATCAGATGAACTGAAAATATAAGAACTTTCCCTTCTTTTTTTATCTAGAATATGAACCCAATCTACTGAGTCTAATTTTATCTTCCGTTCTTTGACTAACTTTCCATTCACACTATCCTATTCCCAGACACTCAAACAATCTATAAAATGAAAACCTCAACGACCCAATGTTTCACATAGGTTTTGACACTAGGCAATGATCAGGACCTAACGGCCTTCTTTTAGCATCTGGCATTTCACTAAACAAATAAAGCACCAAAGGAAGAATGGGAGACCTCAAACGCCATTATTAGCAGGGGAGTAAGAAAATTAAGTACAGTGTTAACCAGTCTTCAGTGCAGGAAACCAAGAGGTCACAGGCACAATTAACAAAAAGCTATTTAATCACTTGGGAAGCCTCAATGCTAGTACACAACCTCTGAAATATCAAAATCCAACTGGTCAGGCTTCTCAGCTTTATGGAAACCTGTCCCCTACAAGTGAATAGCTTGAGGAAAAAACAAGTTAGTCAGTTTGAATAAATACATATTTTTTTGAGTTGGAGTCTCATTCTGTCACCCAGGCTGGAGTGTAGTGCCACACTCTTGGCCACCACAGCCTCGGCCCACTGGGCTCAGGCAATCCTTCTGCCTCGGCCTTCCAAATAGCAGGAACCACAGGCATGCACCACCATGCCCGGCTGATTTTTTGTTTTATTGCAGAGACGAGGTCTTACCATGTTGCTCAGGCTGGTCTCGAACCCCTAAGAAGCTCAGGCAATTCTCTTGCCTCTGCCTCCCAAAGTGCTGGAATTACAGGCATGAGCCAACATCCGGTTGAATAAATATTTTTATAGTTTCAATACGTCAATAGCTTTATAATATTATAGGAGAACACTATGTCCTTATCCATCAAGAATAGGTAATTGGGGTATCTGGGAGACAAATACCATCATGTTTATTTCCAACCAGCAAAGTAAAAACAATTTTTCTTTTTGAGTTGGAGTCTCACTGTCACCCAGACTGGAGTGTAATGGTACACTCCCAGCTACCGAAGCTTTACCCTGCTGGGCTTCAGCGATCCTTCCGCCTCAGCCTTCCAAGTAGCCAGAACTACAGGCGCAGGCTACCACGCCCAGCTAATTTTTGATTTATTGTAGAGACAAGGTCTCGCCAAGTTGCCCAGGCTGGTCTCGAACCCACGGGCTCAGGCAATCCACTCGCCTCGGCCTCCCAAAGTGCTGGGATTACAGACTGAGCCACCGAGCCTGGCCTTTTTTTAAAAAAAAAATTGGAGTCTCACTGTCACCCAGGCTGGATGGAGTGCGGTGGTACGCTCCTGGTCACTGCAGCCTCGACCTGCTGGGCTCAGGCGATCCTTCCGCCTCAGTCTTCCAAGTAGCAGGAACTACAGGCACGCTACCACGCCGGCTGATTTTTTTTTTTTTTATTGTAGAGAAGAGGTCTCACTATGCTGCCCAGGCTGGTCTTGAACTCACAAGCTCAGACAATCCTCTCGCCTCGGCCTCCCAAAGAGCTGGAATTATATAGGCTTGAGCCACAGCGCTCGGCCAGTAAAAATAATTTATGCTAAAAAAAGCATTTCATTTATATCTTCCACAAATAATTTCCCTCTACTGAACAATTTTTTTTAACTGATTGATGTACTTCCAATGAACATGGGCAGGTTTTCTCATGGGAAATCACTTACAGAGATAACACACATGTGGTCCTCGGTATATATGGGGACCTTTCCTAGGACTCCTATAGATATATATCAAAATCTGTGCATATTCAAGTCCCACAGTCAGCTCTGCAGAACCCATGAATATTCCACAATACTGCTTCTGTTTTTGTTTGACTCAAGGTCTCACTCTGTTGCTCAGGCTAGAATGCAGTAGCATGTCATGGCTCACGGCAGACTCAACTTTCTGGGCTCAGGTGATCCTTCTGCCTCAGCCTCCCAAGTAGCTGGAACTACAGGCACATGCCTCTTTGCCATGCTAATTTTTCAGTTTTTTGTAAAGACAAGGTCTCACTATGTTGTTCAGTCTGGTCTCAACCTCTTGGATTCAAGTAATCCTCCCACCTCAGCCACCCAAAGTGCTGGGATTACAGGCATGAGCCATGGTGCCCAGCCAGCAACACTATATTTTTACTAAGAGTTTAGCTGAAAAAAATCCACACGTATTTAAGTGGGTCCATGCAGTTCAATTGTGTTGTTCAAGGGTCAACTGTCCTACCAACAGCTCCATTTCCCAAATAACAACCCAAGTTCAGAAGGAAGCATATTTAAGGGAGTGATACAATTCTGC
Source organism: Tarsius wallacei (assembly GCA_963574415.1). Classification (NCBI taxonomy): domain Eukaryota; kingdom Metazoa; phylum Chordata; class Mammalia; order Primates; family Tarsiidae; genus Tarsius; species Tarsius wallacei. Next base: position 12,657 of record CAUYQG010256996.1, read on the forward strand.
TTATGTTTCTATCAACTCTACATTCAAACTTATATTAATTCTCTCAGTTTGAAGTTGGTTTTATGCTTTATATAATAAAAAAAAATTTAAAACATAGTCTTAAATCACAAATAAATACCCTCAATATTCTCGTAAAGACTCTTGGCTTACAAATTAATTCCTTTAAAAAAATCAGAAAATGTTTTAGATATACAGAAAGGTATAGAGTATAAAATTCACCAGTTACTTACAGAGTGGTAAATAAGCTAGCTTTATAAACACAGTCACTTTTTTCTGATTTATTTATAAAAATTTTTAAATAAATAGTTTTGTACTTAAGAAATGTATTTTTCATCCGGGTTCGGTGACTCAGCCTATAATCCCAGCACTTTGGGAGGCTGAGGCAAGTGGATTGCCTGAGCCCGTGGGTTTGAGACCAGCCTGGGCAATTTGGTGAGACCTTGTCTTTACAATAAAATAAGAATCAGCCAGGCATGGTAGCACGCACCTGTAGTTCTAGCTACTTGGAAGGCTGAGGTGGAAGGATCACCGGAGTACAGCAGGTCGACGCTGGGGTGGCCCTGAGTGTCCCACTGCATTTTGGCCTGGGCAACAGAGTGAGACTCCAACTCAAAAAAAAAAAAAAAGTTATTTTTCACCAGGTGTGGTAGCTCCACACCTGTAATCCCAGTACTTTGGAAGGCAAAGGCGAGAGGACTGCCTGAGCCCAGGGGTTCGAGACCAGCCTGGACAACTTGGCCAAATCTCATCTCTACAATAAATCAAAAAATAAGCCAAGTGTGGTAGTGCACGCCTGTAGTTCCAGCTACTTGGAAGGCTGAAGTGGAAGGATTGCCTGAGCCCAGTAGGTCAAGGCTGTGGTGGCCGTGAGTGTATCACTGAACGCCATTCTAGGCAAGTGTGGGACTCCGACTCAATAAATGTATTTTTCTTTTTTTTTTGAGTTGGAGTCTCACTCTGTCACCCAGACTGGAGTGCAGTGGCACGCTCCCAGTCACCGTAGCCGCGAACTGCTGGGCTCTGGCGATTCTTCCGCCTCAGCCTTCTAAGTAGCCAGAACTACAGGTGTGCACTACCACACTCGGCTAATTTTTGGTTTATTGTAGAGACGAGGTCTTGCCAAGTTGCCCAGGCGGGTCACGAACTCGTGGGTTCAGGCAATCCACTCACCTCAGCCTCCCAAAGCGCTGGGATTACAGGCTGAGCCACCGAGTCCGGCCAAGAAATGTATTTTTCACCAGGCACGGTGGCTCACACCTATAATCCCAGCACTTTGGGAGTCTAAGGTGAGAGGACTGCCTGAGCCCATGGATTTGAGACCAGACTGGGCAACTTGGTGAGACCCCATCTGTACAATAAATCAAAAAATTAGCCAGGCATGGTGGTGCGTGCCTGTAGTTCTAGCTACTTGGAAGGCTGAGGAGGAAGGATCACCTGAGCCCAGAAGGACAAGGCTGTGGTGGCCATGAGTGTGCCACTGTACTCCAGCCTGGGGTGACAGAGTGAGACTCCAACACACACACACACACACACACACACACACACACACAAATGTATTTTACCCCATTACTGCATACTTGGAGGTTTCTGCCATCACCCAGGTATGATGCAAAAATATATACTGAGAGTAGTAAAAAATCCTAGGAAAAGAATAAAAATATTAAGAAGTTATGGCCCTCATTTCTCAAAAGAAATCCTTCATTCCATAGCTTTAATTAATATTGTGAGGTAAAGAAAGATTTCTTCAGATAAAGACAAGGTCTCCTATAATTTCTGGTACATAAATAATGATAATACTCTAATCCCCCAAAAGACAAAAATGACCTAAAACTATCACCAAAAAGGGCTTTTTGTTTGGAAGATGGAAACTAATGTATTCAAGAAATTTGTCAATTTTTATCAAAGGGAGTTCATGTTTCCACTATCCACATGTCTGGCAAAAAAAGGAAAAAAAAATTAAAATGTGATTGCTGCTTCAACTTATGAATGACAGGTAAATCTCTGCGCTGGTTCACTAGAGGTTTATATGCCATATGTCTGAATACAAGGAAAGATTTTTGCCCCAAAATTGTCCCTCAGAAAAGAAATGTGCCACAAAAAACCTTGTACATGAATGTTCATAGCAGCATTATTCAAATTAGTTAAAAAGCGAAAACCTAAATGTCCATCAGTTGAGGAATGGATAAACAAAATGTAGTATATCCATACAATAGAATATTGTTTAGCCATGAAAAGGAATGAAATACTGATGCATACTAGAATACAGATGAACCTTGAAGACATTATGCTAAGTGAAGGAAACCAGATACAGAAGGCTGCATGTTCCATTTGTATGACATATCCAGAACAGACAAATCCATAGAAACAGAAAGCAAATTAGTAGTTGCCAGGGGCAGGGAGCGGGAAAATGGGAGTGACTGCTAATGAGTATGGAGTTTCTTTTTGGGTGACTGCAAATGTTCTAAACTCAGAAAGTGGCGATGGTTGTACAATTTTGTGAATATACTAAAAAACACTTAATAGCTGGGAGTGGTGACTCATGTCTATTATCCCAGCACTTTGGGAGGCTGAGGCGAGAGGATCACTTGAGCTCAGGAGTTTGAGATCAGCTGGGCAATATATATTGGTGAGATCTCATCTCTACAAAAAATCAAAAATCTAGCCGAGTATGGTGGCGCATGCCTGTAGTCCTAGCTATTCAGAAGGCTAGGTAGGAGGATCTAAGCCCAGGAGGTAGAGACTGTGGTAAGCCATGATTGATTACGCTACTACAGTCCAGCCTGGGTGACAGAGTGAGACCCAAACACACAAAACAAACAAACAAACGAACAAAAAAACCACTTAATTGCACACTTTATTTTTTTGAGTTGGAGTCTCTGTCACATGCTGGCTAATTTTGGTTGTTGTTATTGTTGATTTATTGAAGAGATGAGGTCTCACCAAGTTGCCCAGGCTGATCTCAAACTCGTGGGCTCAGGCAATCCTCTCACCTCAGTCTCTCAAAGTGCTGAGATTATCGGCGTGAGCCACCATGCCCAGTCACCCACAACTCTTTTTTTTTTTTTTAAAGATAAGTTTTTTTGGGTTTTTTTTGTTTTGTTT
>CAUYQG010256998.1:0-44873 GCA_963574415.1 Tarsius wallacei
CCGGCTAATTTTTTTGATTTATTGTAGAGATGAGGTTTCGCCTGCCCAGGCGGGTCTCGAACCCGCGGGCTCAGGCAATCCACTCACCTCAGCCTCCCAAGGCGCGGGATTACAGGCTGAGCCACCGAGCCCGGCTCAAAAGTGGTAATCTAAACAACCTAGGTAACCAGAAATGTCTCCAGACATTGCCTCATGTCACCTGGGGGATATCACCCCAGTCGAACCAGTGCTCTGTACTGATGGCCTCCCACTACCATTGACTCCATCCACTCTGACTCTCTTCTCCTTCTGTCCACTGGACCCAGGGCCTTGTCTCCTTATCAGAGTTGGCTTTAGTGTTTACCTCATATCCCTCCTCTGTCCCCCAAACTCTCAGGGCCCACCACCTCTCTGAGACCATGTGTCTGCTGAGGTTAAGGATGGTATGTGTGAAGCATCCTGCACAGTGCCAGGCACACAAGAAGCACTTGCTCGTCAGTAGCCACTGTGGCTGTCCGGATGGACTGTTGGAAGATGCGTCATCCAGTTACATCTGACTTTGTTCACAGTTGCCCACAGCTCCACCCACAGTCTAGCAGGCCCAGGCACGCTGGGCAGGCCAGCCTCTTTCTCCGTCACCCATCACCATCTGACTCCCTCCCTGAGTGACTCATTCTCTCCTTCCATCCACAGCTCTTGGGGCATGGAGCCCCACCTCTGCAGAGACTGGCCTACCTGCTGCAGACCCACAAACCTTCTTCCATTCTCTGCAGGCTCCTGGCTGCAGGGCCACAGATGTCTAAAATGGGGGCAGTGCCTCCTGACCTTTCTCCCCACAGGCACCCAGACATGCTCTTCACACTGGTGTTGTTCAGCGTGGGGCTTCCTCAAGGCTTCCTCTAGTGGCTTGTGTACCTTGGTGGGCTTATGGGCTGGGTGGACCCTGACCTGAACCCAGTTCACTGGGTCTTTCTGAGCTGTGGGGTGCGTGTGAGGCATGGGGGCCTGCCTGTGCCCTACTTTTGCCCCTCCCAGCCCCGCCCTTGGCATCCCTGGCACCTGCTGGTGGGCCCCAGCCCTGTCCACTATGTCCTCCATGAGTCCTGAGTCTTTTGTAAACGGCGTGGTCCGTGTGCACGTGTGTGTGCGAGGGGGCACAGGAGTCTTGTCTCGTCTCCGTGCTATGTGGGCAGATGAAGGTTGGCCTGTTTTTACTCTCTCTGTGTTTCTCCTTGTCTTTTTTTTTATTCCTTCCTCATCCTCATCGCACTCTGCCATCAACCCAAATTCTCATCTCTCAGATCAGCGAGAAGGTTGGTCCTTTTCACTTCTTATCCATCTACAGTTCGTCCGTCGATGGGATGCACCCATCAGTAGGGACCAGCGGGCTCAGTCAGCTACCTCAGGCTCGCTATAGCCATGCCTGCCCGCCAGTCTTTGTTGCTTGGGCCAGTGGGCAGGCAGGACCAGGGGTGGGTGGGCAGGTCCCCCGGCCCTGCATGTTTCTGCTGCTTGGGTCCCTAATGCACCACGTGTCTGCATGTTGCTTTAGTTGGGCTCCCTTGCAAGGGTGGTCGGGTGGGCATGGTGCATGGCATGAAACGGTGCCCTGCCTTTGCGCCTGGGCCAGGCTAGCTGTCTGTTCCAGGTGGAGCTCAGGAATTGTTGGGGGAGCTGTGGTCAGAGAGAGATATGAGAACTGTAGTACTTTATGTGCACCTGTGAGATCTTTCACAACCCCCCTTACCTCGAGACCCAAGGTCGGCTGAAACCACTAAGGGAAGAGGCTAATCTCGAGTGGCTGTCTCCTCAAGATTGTGCAGCACAGGGCAAAAGTCTGCAATGTCTGCCCTGCCCTTGAGGCCCCTGGGGCCCCCACCAAGGCTCAGTGGGGCAGCCAACCCAGGTCTGCCTCAGGGAGCTTGGTGTCCATGGCACAGGGCAAGTGGTGTCATCTTAGCCCACTGAGGAAGGCTGCCATGCTGTTGTCTTTTCTTTCTCCAGCCAGATCCAGATTAAGATCTTCCCACTTGTGCCAGACCCCTCTGCCCAAGCCTCCCCAGAATTAATTTGGCGCTCCAGCCAGCTAACATTCCTTATACCCAATTTGCTTATACCTGGAGTGGCTGCACAACCAACTACAATTTAGCAAGGCCCCTGGCTCAGCTGCAGGTTGGGAAGGGCTTCCTGGAGACTCCCCTTGAACCTGTTTCTGAGCAGTCCCATTTGGGGCTTGGTTTTCAGCCCCATCCCTGGAGCTGGAAGCAGGGACTAGCAGTCATTCATGTATCACATGATCTGAGTAGTCAGAGGAGGCTCACTCATCTGCAGGGCTTTGGGGGTTCAAAGCAGAAGCATAGGACAGGCTGAGCTTCAGGGTGCACACCCAAGCCACCTGGTTCCCTCTGCATCATCCTCCATGGCTCAGGTTTCCTCTGGGAGGGAGAGGGAGCCAGTTGGGAGGAGGGCTGCAGTGTCAGCTCAGATATCGGCCCTGAGCATCCATCCATATGCACTCCTGAGCTCTGGGGCATTTCTGTTACGCCATTTCGCTGACCGGGCGGATCTGCCAGGGTGTTCAGAAAATAGTCATCAGCAGAGACGGCCCAGCCCACAGGCGCTCCCCCCACACCTCTTCCCCCATCCTCTTGGACCCTTGCCCCTTTCCTTCCTCCATCCCCCCCTCCCCCACCCTGTGGTCCTACCAAAAATGAGCACATGCACAAATATTTAACGGGAAGGCAGAAATGAGTTTCTAAATATTCCAGGGGGATTTGCCAGGCTGGTAATTTGTTTGGTGCTGATAATTGCATCTTACATTTTTCCAGCTTTACTTAAAACTGTGTGCCGGGTATGCTGGCATTTAATTACTGCTCTGCGGCAGCCACAAGGTTATTTATTAAAGAGTTATTTTATCTTGATACAGTGGATCCTGCCCCTCATCCCCTCCTTAATGTTGTGTTATTTTCATCAGAGAAATTTCCGAGAGTGAATGCAGATTGCGGGGCTGCCTCCCCCTGCGATTAGGCTGTCACTCCAGTGAATGCCGATGCCTCTGGGCGCCGCACCGCCCTATTATAGGGGGTTGTCAGCGCAAATAATTAGACTTAAAAGTTACAGCTGAAATATAATCCAGAAATGGCAGGGCCCTGTTTTGGAAATTGTCTATAAAATGTCAGCAGTAAGGATGCACAGGGAAACAGTAATAGACCAGCATTGTTGGAGCCCAAGATTAGACCCTAAATGCATTTTTCCCAGCTCCAGTTTTTCCTTCCCCACTGTTGCTTCTGTCAATAGACTGAGTCCAGGGCGAGTCCCGCTCCTTTTGGAGACCTTGTGCCTGCAGCAGAGGAAGGAGGGTGGTTAGGGCTGCTACTGTCAGACGCCAGCCACTCCTGCCTGTTGGCTCGGGTGGCTCTCTGGGCCGGTCCAGGACGTTGGGTCCCATTGGTACTTGGGATACCAGGAGGTTGTCCCTTACACCACAGGGAGATGTGTCTGAGCATCAGGAATGTGTGCTCTAGGCTTCCTTGCGTGTGACTGAAGCCCAGCGTCCTTGGGAAAGAGTGAAGTGTCACACCCAGGATCCCTGACCTTGAGGCCCTTGCCTGGCGTTACAGATGACTTTGAGGGTCATGTCTGACCTCTCACATTCATCCCTATCCCCTGGAATTCTCTCTGCTACCTGTATCTAGGAGGGGAAAATAGAAACAGTTATTCCATGTTAGTTCCTGAGGGGCCTTAATTTCCTGACAGCAGCTGGAGCTGGAGGCTTTAGAAGGCATGGTCCAGGATTTGTGTGACCTCCAGGGCTGATCCATGAGGTCTGCCTTTGGACCTGAAGATCCTGTCCTCCAGGAACTATTTGGGCGGAAAGAGCAGTCATGTTTCTAAGCTGTTTAGGTTGAGGCCCAAGGTTTATTGGCCAGGGTCTCACTTCATTCTGCTGGGGCTCTTTGTGCTGGCATCCAGGGACCTGCCCAGGCTCCAAGATTCCACTACTAACCAGGGTCAGGCTTACAACCATGACCTCTCCCCTGGCACTGGCTCTCTAAGCTCTATTCTTCTGCCAGCTGGAGCAGCATCTTCTGTCAGCCTCAGCTAGCCCTGATGCTTTTCCCCTGAGCCTCCTGCGTCTCTTTTTCATCCTTCAATCAGCCAGGGCTCAAAGGGTATAAGTTTTTTGTCACACAGACCTTCTACTATGTATATAAACTTGGCATGTCACTTGGTTTAGAATCAGTTCCCTTGTGTGTGACTAGTAGGTGACAGTACCTGCAGCATGAGAACTTTCAGTATTAAGCAGGTGCTTAAGAGTAGTTTTCCTTCCCCAAACTCATTTTGATGCCCATGATTGAGGAGGAGAGATAGGTAACCACTGGCTGAGAGGACAGGAGAGATTTGATCAGTTAAGGCTGTTCCTCCATGCTAGGCTCCTACCTTTCCTGGGCAGGCCTGGACCTGGTCTGCAAACAGACCTGCCTGCCTGTTCCTGTCCTCCCATCAGCCACCCCTCAGGCCCATTTCTGGAGCCCAGGGAGTGTCCACACAAGCAGGCTGGATGACAGTCCTGTCTGTGCCTCCTGGCCTCACCTTGTGCCTTTTGCGGGGAGTGCTCAGAGAGTCCTTTGTTGCCATGAGGCACTTGCCAACCATGCCCCAGGATCCACCTATTCTCTGCAATAAGAACTACTGTGTCTGTGACATACTGCCATCATTGGTGTAGACTCCCAGCAGTAGAACAGATGACAGAAACCCATTTATGCCAGCATAAGCAAAACAAGGAAACACTTGTGTTACAAAATAAAAAAAAGTGGAAGATTTGGTATTGGGCAGGGCTGAATCCTGGTCTCTAAGCTGTCTGGTCAGGGTTAGTCTTCATCTCTTAGCTCTGCTCTTCTCTGCTGACATCTTTGTTTGAAGCAGCTTTTCCTGTGTGTTGGGCAAGTTGGTCCCCAGGTGCTCTAGGCTAGCTCCCCCAATAGAGAAAGTAGCTTTTCTAGTAGTTTCTGCTTAAGTCTGAACATGCCAAGAATGATTTCCCTAAAGAAAATGAGGATGCCAGTTCAAGGAGAAGGCAGAGCTCTGGGTGTGCACAAGACACTCTGATACCCCAAGTGAGTCTGGGTATGTGGACCCAGCCCGTGACATCAGTCATGCCTGGTCTGTTCCAAGGACTGCCCCTGTTTGGGTTCTGTATGGAAGACTTGGAGTGAGGCAGGTAGTGGGAGGAGGTGAAGCAAGTGCTAGGTAAGGTAGGGTCTGGTAGGCTGGGCTGAAGAGTCGTTGGGGAACCATGTAGGAGTTTGTTAAATGAGGAGTGGTATGGTCAGATTTATGCCGGCTGTCTGTGGAGGGACAGAAATGGCGGTGGGAGGCAGAGGATAACAAGACGGAAGGACCAATGAAAAAAGCCCATGGCAATAAGCCGGGGAAGGATGGTGGTGACTTGGACTTTGGTGATGGCAGTTTGCCCATATATTTCGAGAGAAATTCATGATTTGAAAGATATTTTAGATAGCAGCATTAGCTATTAGGACCTGGTGACTTGCTGAATGTCTGATCTCTGGGCCTCAGTTTTGACCCCTGTACGGTGTGGTCAGACATCAGACCTGGTAGTCTCTGCTGTTGCTTTCAGCTCTGATTCTGTGACTTGGGGCTGTACAGGCAGCATATTCTGGTGTGTATAGTGGAGGTGCTCCTGACATGGTGCCATGGACCTTTGCATGCCTAGGCTCCCCAGCAAGTGTCTTCAGAGACCAGGGTTCTCAGCAGTGCCCTTGGGTTACTTAGCCTTGCTGCCTGCCTTCTCTGGCCCTGTGTGTGAGAGTGCCCATGTAGGATACGCCCTAGCCTCTGCTCACTAGCTGCATGGCCTGTCTGCATGCCAAGCACGCCTGCCCATGGCTAGGTCTTGTCTGCCTTCCTTCCCTCTGCATGTTCCTGTGTCTGTGCCATGCTTGCGACTTCGGGGGGTGGTTCTAGGCTGTACCCTAGACTGAGAAACTCAGAACAGCTTCTGGCCAGGGAATCCAAGGCTGGAGGTCATGGCCAGGCGCAGCCACCCTCCCCCTTGAGGCCCTTACTCATTGGTGCAGAAAGCCGTCTGTTTGGCGCCCTCATCATGTTACTGCCATCATCATGCCCATCCTGCCCGCGGACCACGTCCCTGGCCCGCCCTAGCCCCTCACCCCTGCCCGGCCCTCCAGAGGGCAGCCTCTCCGCTTGGGTTCCCAGGCTGTGCCTCGAACCTGCTTGAGGCCCCAGCAGGTGGTTCTGCCACTTCTTTCATCTCTTCCCCTTGGGATGGCCTGGAGGTGGAGGCAGTGACTTTAGAGGAGGTGTCACTTCTGAACTGACCCTCTGCTCTGCCCCAGCCGTGATTTGAGGGCCCTCCACTCTAGGGCCTGGATTTCTCTCACTGGTGCCCCAGCTAGACCCTCTGGAGGGCCACTGAGGGGTTGGTCAGGAGCAAGCAGGGGTGGGCACTGGAGGACAACCTGGGTTTTGATCCTGCAAGCCTGGACCTTGCACTGAGTCCCTTTGTGACCTTGGGCAGATAGGAAGGACTTTGCTGGGCCTCAGTTTCCTAGGCTATAACATGGGAGCTTGGTTGCAAGATCTCTCATTGAGTAAGACACTGTGTTCTAGACAGTCCCTGAGTTGAGGGGGCTACTTCCAGCCTGAAAGCAAGATGGGGGGAGATGGTGAGCTGGGGCCCAGGGACACCACCCCTCCTGTCTCTCTGAGCATGGGATTGGCTCTGGCAAGAAGGGCTTCCTGGATGAGGGGCCTCTGCCCTTCCGTGCCCCCATGTGTCCTGCCCGGCCTGTGAGTGCCTCTCTCCCTCCTCCCGCAGTGCGTCGCGTGGCTCCTCGTTTCTCCATCCCTCCCAGCAGCCAGGAGGTGATGCCAGGCGGCAGCGTGAACCTGACATGTGTGGCAGTGGGTGCACCCATGCCTTATGTGAAGTGGATGATGGGGGCTGAGGAGCTTACCAAGGAGGACGAGATGCCAGTCGGCCGCAACGTGCTAGAGCTCAGCAATGTAGTGCGCTCTGCCAACTACACCTGCGTGGCCATCTCCTCACTGGGCATGATTGAGGCCATGGCCCAGGTCACAGTGAAAGGTGAGTGTAACAGGTATCTTCTTAGGGCTAGTGCCATCCTTGTCATAGGTGATGGCACTAGTGCCATCCTTGTCACAGGGGATGGTGCCCATAGCAAGGGAGTGTGAGCTGGCTGCTGTGGACACAGGCAAAGCTGAGGGATTGTTACCCTCTCCTGAGGTCCTCCTAGCCCTTAGCGAAAGAGAGGGGTTCTGTTGCTAGCAGTCATCATGCTAGTAAGCACAGTTTATTTTGTTTAGTCTTTGTGTTACCCTGGGAGGTAGATGCTGTTATTATCCCCATTTTACAAGTAAAAGAACTAAGACATAAAGAGCCTACATCATTTGCCCAGGGTCACAAAAAAGTAAATGAAAGCAGGGACTTGGACCCTGGGTGGTCTGAATCCATAGCCCACCCTCATAACCACTTCATGGCACCAGACCCTCGGGTTTAACAGCCTCCCAGCTAGAAGGATGTGGTAGAATAGTAGCCAAAGGGGGAAGTGGGTTCTCTCTGCCCGGAGAGAGAACTTCCTAGTCTCCCAGCTTTCACTCTTACCTGCCTCTGATCCATCCGCCATTCTGCAACTGTGTTGAATGATCTTTTTAAAATGAAACTCAGGATCATGTCACTCCCTTTTAAGAAATGGAGGAAAGTCTCAGAGTTAGGGGTGAGGGTAAAAAAAAAAAAAGGAAAGAAATGGAGGAAAGGCTGGGCTTGGTGGCTCAGCCTGTACTCCCAGCATTCTGGGGAGGCCAAGGTGAGTGGCCTATCTGAGTCTGCAGGTTTGAGACCAGACTGGGCAAATTGGTGAGACCTCGTCTCTACAATAAGATAAAAAACTAGCCAAGTGTGGTAATACGCGCCTATAGTTCTGGCTACTTGGAAGGCTGAGGCATGCCACAGCACTGCAGCCTAGGCAACGGAGTGAAACTCCAACTCAAAAAAAAAAAAGAAAGAAATGGAGGAACACCTTCCAGTGGCTTCCCACTGGTCTTAGGATGCAGATCAGAATGCCCACTGTGGACTCCCAGGGCCACTGACTTCCTGCCTTCCTCAGGTGCACCTGCTGCGTGGACTCACGCAGTTTTCAGTTTGCCTTGCCCCTTGCCCAGCCCCTCCTGTCACTAGCTCCACTAGCTCCACGTCCCTCTCCAGTCCTCAGCTCTGTGGGACTTTCCTACCTGATTACCCCATCCGGGGAGATTCCTGGAGTTTTCTCCAACTCAGTGCCCTGATTCCTACTGTCCTTGCACATTCCAGAATCATAATGATGATTGACTCGTTTTATCGATTCTCTCACACTAAGGTATAAACTCTATGTGAGCAGGGATGTGACTGTGTGGCATTGTGGCCCCAGCCTCAGTGCAAAGCCTAGCACTTAGTGGGTGCTCGGTAATTATTTGTTGAATGATTGTGGATTCAGGATGTCCCCACTTTAATTTGAGACAAGCCACAGAGTTTGTGGGACCATCAGCCTGATCACTCTAAAACTCAGGGCCCTTACAAAGTATCTTCTCCTTCCCTGCCCTTGTTACACATACTTGCCACCAGTTAAGCACAGGTGAGCTGCAGAGGCAGGTGTCTGCTACCCAGTCTCGGTGCTTTCCATCTGCATGGGACCACAAAGGGCACATCACCTCCAGGTCTCTTTGTTAGATGAGTCATGTGGATTGAAGTGAGGATTCAGTGAGTGCCACAGATGACAGGCCTACATTCTAAAAGACCCAAGGCCCCTGGGGGCACTGACAGGCCTGGCCACCGTTCATCACTAAGTACCTTCAGAGGTCACCAGAAGCTTTTCAGGCCATTTTTCAAGCTGAGCTGTGGGTGTCAACCACACACTGGTGACTAAACCAGGTGTCCTTGGATGATCCCCAAGGGTAGTTAGTTCCTGGGATCTTGACCTCCAGCAGTCTTGACCCTTCCATTTTGTCTGCAGCTCTGCCAAAGCCTCCGATTGATCTTGTGGTGACAGAGACTACTGCCACCAGTGTCACCCTGACCTGGGACTCTGGGAACTCGGAGCCTGTGTCCTACTACGGCATCCAGTACCGTGCAGCGGGCATGGAGGGTCCCTTCCAGGAGGTGGATGGTGTGGCCACCACCCGCTACAGCATTGGCGGCCTCAGCCCTTTCTCAGAGTACGCCTTCCGTGTGCTGGCAGTGAACAGCATTGGGCGAGGGCCACCCAGCGAGGCGGTACGGGCACGAACAGGAGAGCAGGCGCCCTCCAGCCCTCCGCGCCGTGTGCAGGCACGCATGCTGAGTGCCAGCACTATGTTGGTACAATGGGAACCACCTGAAGAACCCAATGGCTTGGTACGGGGGTATCGCGTTTACTATACACCGGACTCCCGTCGCCCCCTGAGTGCCTGGCACAAGCACAACACAGATGCAGGGCTCCTCACCACAGTGGGCAGCCTGCTGCCTGGCATCACCTACAGCCTGCGTGTGCTTGCCTTCACTGCTGTGGGTGATGGTCCACCCAGCCCCACCATCCAGGTCAAGACGCAGCAGGGAGGTAGGTGGGGGCGGGCTGGCTGGGCAGCCCATGGTAGAGAGGGGCAGGCCAAGGTTGTGGCAGCACCTCTCCTACCTCGACTGTGAGGTTGGGCTCCGGGAGGAAGAGGGCTCCAATTTTTATACATGTGTGGTCACTTGGGATATAAGACAAGGGAGTGAGGGTGAGGGCCCGCCTTCCCTGGTCTCCATTTCCCCGGGCACCCCTGCACTTGGACAGGTGAGGCTAATGTGCCTGATTGGGGTATTACAGTGCCTGCACAGCCTGCGGACTTCCAGGCTGAGGTCGAGTCAGACACCAGGATCCAGCTCTCATGGCTACTGCCCCCACAGGAGCGAATCATCAAGTATGAGCTGGTGTACTGGGTGGCAGAGGATGAAGACCAGCAGGTGAGTGGTGGACAGGGAAGGGTTGGTGGTGGAGGGGACCTCCTGGTCCCTGAGGGTCTGTGATGGGCCTATCCAGGTGGGCTTTTCAGGATTCTGTGTCTCATGTGGGCACAATCTCTAGGCTTTCTCCTGGGGGCTTTGTGGCTCATGAGTGTCATGTTGCTCACATAGCCTGTATGGTTCTGTAGTTTTTGTTACCCTGTGTTAGGGGCAAAGTCCCTGAGGTCTGTTTTGGATCTCCCAAACTATATGGCTCATGTGACTGGCAGAGCCCTGGGGTTCCCCCAGGGGCTGTGTGTCCCAGGTGACTCCCTGTGAGGCACCTGTGGTGTGGGCCAAGCCCCAAGTGCCTTGTGTGGTCCATGTGGCCTTACAGAGTAGAACCAGTCTTGGGGCCATGGTGGGTCCAGAGCATCACACTGCAGCCTGTGTTGGGGGAAGAACCTCTGAGGGACCTTTGAGGTCAGAGCAGTCAGTGAGTGCTCCCTGCTCTTCCAGCACAAGGTGACCTTCGACCCCACCTCCTCCTACACTTTAGAGGACCTGAAGCCTGACACGCTGTACCATTTCCAACTGGCTGCCCGCTCGGATATGGGGGTGGGCGTCTTCACCCCCACCATTGAGGCCCGCACGGCACAGTCCAGTAAGTGTCTCTTGAGGCCACTGCCTGTTACACCTGGGCTGGGACACACACACACACCCACCCACCCTTCCCCCTTGACCAGGCGGGTAGTCAGGTCGTCTGGGCCCTGGACTGGACTCTGGTCTGGGCTCTGGGTCTGGACTCCAAGAAAGGAGGGCCAGGTAAGTGCCCCCAGTATTTGTCCAGGCGGCTGCTTCCTTCCCTGCTCCCTGCCCAGCCTCCTGCCCCTCCCTCTCACCCATGCCCCACACCTGCCCAGGTAAGTTCTATGTCTGTGACTCATTTCTGTCCTCCATCCCCTCTCTGTGCTGGGGTTCACACTAGCTGACTGGACCATCCTCAGTGGTGGGCCTGCCATGTCCCAGACCTGCTTTGGCGGCTGTCTCCCCTCCCCATAGCCCTGCATCTCATCTTACCCATCACTCACATCCCCTTCCTCATACCCCACCATGAGAATTACCAGTGAGCCATATGGTCATCCTGAGCTGACTGCACTTGGGGACAGGTCTGTGAGAAGGCAACTGTGTGACCCCAGCCTGCCCACATGCTTGCGTTGGAACCGTGTGGCCATGTGGGGTACTGTCTGTGAAGCCATTTGTGTGACAACTCTGTGGTAGTGTGTGTTACTGTGTTTTGCATATGTGAGACTGATGCTGTGGCTGTGTGTGTGGCACTACCTGTGAGTGTATATGATCATGCCTTACTACCTGGCCATGCAGCACCTGTGTATGCATGTCAGTGGCACTTGGGTGTGACCCTGTCTTTGTGGGCGACTCTGTGGCCTGACCCCATGACTGTGTCTAGTCTCTGTAGCCCTCCAGATGGCAGGCTGAGTGTGTGTGTGTGTGTGTGACTCCAACTGCAGGTGATGATGGGTGACCTGTCTGTGATCACGCAACCACAGTCAACCACTGTGTGAGGCTCTGATAGCATGGCTGGGGTGTGACTATGGGTAGCATCGTGAGGCTGAGATGGTGACCGCATGTGGTGACCATAAACACGGCAGTATCTGTGAAGCTGTCCTTATGATGTGGGACCGTGTACATGTGCCAGTGATAGCAAAAGGCTGTGTTAGACCTTGTGTTCATGAATTTATTCTAGAAGCACCTGCTGTGTCCCTGCTGAGGGCCAGGCCCCGTGGACAGTGCAGACAACATAGTCTCTGCCCATGGGAATCCTACAGTCCAGCCCGGCAGACAGACATTACACCTGCAGTTACCCAGATGAGCTTTTAATGACATTTATATAAAGTGGGATGAAAGAGAGATGATGACAGGAACCTCCTGGTCTGAGGGGTCAAAGAGGGCTGCCTTGGGAGGTGACACTTCCCTCAAGGCCTGAAGGATGGCTGGGAACCAGCTGGGCAAATAAATAGGAGCAGGGAGCACATGGGCCTCAGGCAGAGAGATTGTGGTCAGAGGCGAGCAGCAGGCCAGTATGGCTGGAGCAGCTGCCAGAGCCATGGCAGTCAGGGCCTTAGGGGCAGACAGCAGGCAGGAGGGCTGACTCTGGCTGCTTTGTGAGAATGGATGGGGCAGCCCGTGGAGAAGCATGAGAGCAATTGGGAGGTTTTGCAGCAGTCTAGGCAAAAGGTGGTGGCCAGGTGAGGTGGTAATGGTGGATTTGAGCTATCTGGGATGCTGACTGGTCAGGACTTGGTGGTGATGGATTAGGAATGGGAACTGAGGGAGAGGAAGGTGGGGACAAACCTTGTTTCTGGTGTAGTGGACCTGAGAGGAGAGTGGCGCTGCCCCAGGATAGGAAATGGGGCAGAGGCAGGTGTGAAGAGTGTACCTAGTCTTTGACACCCAAGTTTGAGTTGCCATGTGCCTTCCACATGGCGCTGCTTGGCAGGCTGCTAGAATGCAGGCCTGGGCTGGAAGTGGAGAACCCTGAGAAGAAAGACTGGAAATGGGAGGAAGTCAGGGCAGGGGAACGTCTTGGAGGCAAGAAGAGAGTTTCAAAAAATAGACCAGATGCTGCTGCAGATTGGTCAGGAGTACCTATTGGGTCTAGTGACATGGAGGAGTGGCCCTGGGGTGGCGTGGTAGGACTGAAGCTGGTTGGAGTTTCATGGGGTGTGCGTGGGCACTGAGGAGGTAGAGGCAGTGAGCCCAGGTGTTGTGAAGAAGTTGAGCTGCGTGAGGGTGGGGACTGCTGTGGCTGGAGGGCCTGTGGGGCTGAGGATGGGATTTTTTTTTAAGATGGGAAATGTTTGAACATAATCAAAAAGGTAATTCTTTTGGAGAAAGTCAATAGGGAAAAAAAATGAGGCCAGATGTGGTGGCTCATGCCTGTAATCCCAGCACTTTAGGAGGCTGAGGCAGGAGGATTGCTTGAGCCCAAGAGTTCAAGACCAGCCTGGGCAATATAACGAGACCTCGTCCCTACCAAAAAATAAAAAAATCATCCAGGCGTGGTGGCGTGCCTGTAGTCCCAGCTACTCAGAAGGCTGAGGCAGAAGGATTGCCTAAGCCCAGAAGCGCGAGGCTGTGGGGAGCTGTGGGTGTGCCATTGCACTTCAGCTTGGGAGACAGAGTAAGACTCTGACTCAAGAAAATAAATAAAGAGATGATAGAAAAGAGAAGGATAACTGGTGGAGCCTCAGGAGTTGGAGAGAAGGGGCAGAGCACTGGTGATGGGAGAGATGGCCTTGGACAAGGTTGCTTGACTGTTCTCGTGGGTGGAAAGGAGAGAATTAGCACAGACTTGGTAGGACAGGGGGTCGGTAGCAAGAGATGGAGGGAGCTGCTGTGAAGGCACATTTTCTCTGCAGAGTGGGAGACAGGACTGTGTGCTGAGAGGAGGGAGACAAAGGAAGCTACAGGCTTAGAGAGCCTGGAGGAGGTGGACTGTGTTCCATGCAAAGTGGCAGAGCAAACCAGGCATAGGACAGAGACCAGCAGGCAGCAGAGAGGTTCCAGGTGAGGCCCCTGAGGATGTGTTCATAGGGTGCCATCCTGCCCCAGTGCTGTCGTGGAGAAAGCAGAGTTGGATTCATCCAGAGCTTGGTGTGGTCCAGACAGGAACACGGGAAGATCAGGAGGCAGGGAGTTTGGGATATTGGTGAGAACATGGTGGGATGACAGACTGTGGTAGCTGAATACGAAGCATGGGAAGAATGGGGTTGATGAATAGGTGTCCCAAAGGGCTGAAAAGTAGGTACATTGCTGGGGACCTGGAGTGACTCAGCTGGGACAAAAGGGGGAATCTGTGACAGGGGAAACTGTGAGGGTTGGTGAGAGGTCTCAGTTCTGAAGGGAGGGCAGCAGACAGTTATGACCACAGCCATGCAGGGGAGGAGAAAGCCCTGGAGATGAGGGGCTCTGGGGCCCTTGAGTTGAGGGGCTGCTAAAGTCACTCAGGCAGGAGGTGGTGGCAAAACCAGAGGAGGAGAGGAAGCCCAGGCATTGCAGCAGAGTCCTCAGTGGGTGTGGATTCTGGAAATGTCACTGGACACAAGGAGGTACACACTTGCCTCCTAAACCCCAAGGAACCTGTTGGGTGCTTTCTTTCCAAACCCCAGGGGCCACCAACCTCTTTTGTATCTGACCTCCAGTCTGTGGTTACTTGTTGCTCAAGCACAGAGACTGTTCAGGGGTTGCAGGTCAAGGCAGCTTTATGCCAAAAGAGCCATTGGGACCACTCTTCCTTAGAAGAGAAGAGCTGTGGGCACAGCAGGCATGGAGTGGTTCTGTATATGCAGTTATGTGTGTGATGAGGTGTGGGTAGCAGTGGGGTGGCCACATGCTTGTATGTAACTGATGCCATATGTGTTTTGTGCAAGACAGCATATACGTGGGAGAGACCTCATATGAGAAAGGACATGTCAGAACTCCGTGTGGGAGACTCTGTGTGTGTGAGAGACACCATGTGTATGTCAGACATGACGTCTGGGCACTGTGTGTGTGTTGTGGGGGAGAGTAGAGGGAAAGATAGAAGAACCTGTAGTTCTGAGGGAGTTAGGCCATCTCACGTCAGTGGTGGCAACCTGCCTAGAGGGACCCTGGGATGGCCATCTCAGCACTCGAGGGGTAGCCTGCCCGGGTGAGTCTTCAATCCACTGTGACTCAGTTGCTGTGCCTGTGATCCCCACCCTCCATCTGCCTGCTTCCCCCCCATTTGTCTTCCCCAGCCCCCTCCGCCCCTCCCCAGAAGGTGACATGTGTGAGTGCGGGCTCCACCACGGTCCGGGTAAGTTGGGTTCCACCTCCGGCCGACAGCCGCAACGGCATTATCACCCAGTACTCCGTGGCCTACGAGGCGGTGGACGGCGAGGACCGCAGGCGGCATGTGGTGGATGGCATCAGCCGTGAGCACTCCAGCTGGGACCTGGTGGGCCTGGAGAAGTGGACGGAGTACCGGGTGTGGGTACGGGCACACACAGACGTGGGCCCCGGCCCTGAGAGCAGCCCGGTGCTGGTACGCACCGATGAGGACGGTAGGCGGCAGTGCATTGGGGTGGGAGGGGAGGCATTCTGCCTCTGATACCACCCACCAAGCACCCCAGGGCTTTTGCCTCCTAGAAGCCCAGGCTGATATATCTTTCTGGTGCAGGCTTGATGGACCAAACTGGGGACATGTAACTTATGGGACAACCCAAATCCCAGCCTTCAAGGTTGTCTCCAAGGCAGCTGAAGCCTTAAAAGGCTCAAGTGGAAGAAGCAGCCCCACTTAAGATTTGAGAGGTCAAGACTGAGAAGATTGGTGCAAAAGATACTCAAAGAAAGTCAACAAGACTCTGTCTTGGCTGGACATTGGCATGACTTGGGGGCCTATGAGGAGTTAGGACAGTTGTGCTGACTTTAGGATGGTCAGAGGCCCACCCTTCCTACCAAGCGAGGTAGCCCTGGGCTAGAGAAGTGGGCAGGGCCAGTCCTGGGCTCTTCCCTGTAGCGGGCAGAGGGAGCCTTCTATGTTTCTCACCAGGGATGAATGATCTAAGGAAACTACATTAGGGCCTTTCCTGAGGGATTAGGGTTCAGAGGCAAGGCCCTTGAGAGTGCTGTGCCCACCTGAGCCAGGATCAATACCACCAGGCCTGACTTCCTTCTCTACCTGGCCCCCAGTGCCCAGCGGGCCACCGCGGAAGGTGGAGGTGGAGCCACTGAACTCCACTGCCGTGCACATCTCCTGGAAGCTGCCTGTCCCCAGCAAGCAGCATGGCCAGATCCGTGGCTATCAGGTCACCTATGTGCGGCTAGAGAATGGCGAGCCCCGTGGCCCACCCATCATCCAGGATGTCATGCTCGCCGAGGCCCAGGTATGCCGTTGAGTGGTGGTGGGGTGGGAGAATGAGCAAAGACCAGCACACACTGTTTCCTCTTTGGGGCCCACGTATCTCCCCCTCCCCGGCCTGCCACAGAGGTGTCTTGCAGTGTCAGGGGTGGGAGGCACTGAGAGCAGAGGGTTAGGGCCAGAGTGCAGGCACACTCTCTTCTGTCTTGGGTCTGTCCAAGCTGTGCCAACCCCCACTATATAGCCCCATCTTCCCCGATAAGAGGCCCAGCCTGGCAGTCACCTCTGTGGCTTGTTCCAGCAGTCACAGTGAGGAGCTTGGTTTCCACAGACCCAGGCCCCATTGTCTAGGCTTCAGTCTTTGTGGTTTGCAGAAAGCTCATTCTGGTAATGGTTAGGCTGGACTTTTCAGATGAGCCTTTCTCCTAGATAGTACTGGGCTGGCATCCACTCCCAGCTGGTGGCAGGGAGAGCACTCCTAAGCTGTCTTACCCCCCTGTTTGGCCATTGTCCCATGGCTGCTGCAGAGCTCCGTGAATGGCCATGCGGGGGTGGGAAGTGCTATACTCCTGGCCCCCAGGAGGATGGCTCAGATGTTTACTCTCAGAGGCTAGGCCTGCCAGCCAGCCTCACCCTTCCCTCTGTACACTTGTGTCTTCCTGGGGATGATGGTTCTGCCTGTGAGCTTGGGGTATTCTGAGCACTGGTTTGCTGTTGAAGAACCTGGAATACTGGGGAGTTACATGAGTGGTCCAGAATTCCCCAGCAAGTGGGTAGGTGAGCTTGGGTAAGAGTTCAAGTCTGTAGACCCCTGGGAAAGAACTGCAGTTGCTGTTGTGTGCTCCCTCCCAAAAGACTCTGCTGAAGAGCCACCTGGTGTGGTCTGTTCTCAAGGTCTCCCCATCTGGAATCAGGGTTCTAGGGGAATCCTCAGGGCCCAGCACTGAGCCAGCCTCTCACCCCTACCTGGCTGGGAGCAGGAGTAAACACATCTGCCCTGTGTTCTGCGTGCTGTGCTGAAGGGTGGGCTGGCCCATCCTCCCACACACAGACAGACAGGAGCCTCACATCTTTGTCTTGGCTCAGCCCTCTGAAGGAAAATTCCTTTCTGCCCAGAGGGTGCCCTCTTCCTCCTTTCAGCCTGCCCAGTGCTGAGGGACCAGGGGGTGGAGGAGGTGGGTGTGTACACCCGCCTGCATTCCTGGGGCAGGTTGAGGGCTCCTCCTAGAGCCTCAGTGAACACACCCACCCAGAAACATCCCGGGAATGGGCTCCCTTCAGCCCCTCCCATACTAGGGGGCCAGCAACCACAGCTGCAGCCAGTGGGGTTCCAGAGAAGCCACTTTGGGTGCCCCCTTCTGGTCCCAAGTGGTTTAGAAGGAAGCTGGGCCAAAGGATCTGGGATGTTGCCTTCTTAACCTCAGGTGATGGGGAGTAAGCTTGAGCCTGGGCTCCAGGAGGCCAACTGAAGATGGAGGCTTGCCCTCTGGCCCCTTTGAGACTGGGTTATTCTGCTTCAAGCCAATAGGAAGAGAGCAGATGGAGCCTGGTCCTCAGCCTGGCCACAGGGCCCAGCCCTCCCCTCTGCTTCCCCATCAAGGGCACCACAGCCTGTCCTTCTTCACCCAACAGCACCATCTACTCAGCTCAGGGCCCCTATCAGTCCTGAAAGAGCCATGTGGTATGTGCCCCACCCCTACCCCAGAAGTGGAAAGCAAGACCTGTCTCCTTTTATGTCTGATTCCATCTCCCTGCCTCCCTCAACCCTCTCTCAAGGCCTCCATTTCTCTCTCCCTCTCATAGCCTTGGTTTTTGGTCTCATTTGTTCTCTTCTCTCTCCTCTCTCCTTCCCTTCCCACCCCCTGCCACTCCTCTGATCTTCTCTTTCCTCTCACTCTCCATTTTGTTTCACCCTCTGTCTTTTCCGCCTTCTTTCTCACTCTGCTGTGACATAGGAGAGGTACCTTGTAAGAACCTCCAGCCCCCAGGCCTGGCTTGGACAGTCCAGGTTCCCCCTAGGGAAGGTGGGTCCAGCCACACCTTTTAAAGTGGCCATGCATTAGGGACCTGTCCTTACTCTGTTCCACACTTCTTGTAAGGACATTCCAATAGAGCTTTCCAGAACAGGAAGAACTTAGATCACCTAGCACAGAGACTGGTGGACAGAGGCCAGACTGGCCTGTGAGGGTGGTTGTGCTAGAAGACCCCAAGTTACCTCCAGCTCAGAGAGTTCATGGACCATTTCCCTGTGCCATGCTTGACACTGTCATCAGGCCTCAGAATGGAGACCTCAATCCCTCCACTTGTCCAGCTAGTGTACCTCCATATATCACTACGAGCCCTGAAACTTCCCTTCCTACCTGCATTCTCAGGCAACCCCAGGAAGGAACGGGGGTCTAGGTGGTTCTCCGTGCCTGTGGAGCAAGGCCCAGACTCTGAACTTGGCACTCATGGCTTTTATAGTCTTGCTGGCCAGCCTGCCCCCAGGCCCACCCCAGCCATGGTACAGCTCTTACGATTCTGGGACACCCTCATGCCTAGGGTGACTGTATAACTAATTGTCCCAAATGGGATACTTTCGAGAGTGGAAGGAGACACTGAATAATCGTACTGCGATAACAAATGTGGGCCAACACTGCCCCAGGCAAACTAGGGCATACAGTCACTCCCCTGCTCCCTCCGCGTCTTCTCTTCCCTTTGCCTGAGCTGTCCCCCATGTTTAGCAGCCTCTCCCTCAAAGTGCCTCCAGCTGCTTTGAGTTTTCCCCCTTGGACCTTGCCCCATAGGCTCCCTGTCCTCCTAATCACCCTGTGTTCCTTAGACCTGGCAGATACAGCTGGGCTCAGTGAGGCAGGGACTTGAATGTGTGGATGGGGAGTGGTCCTGAAATGCTACCCCCTGGGCACTTCAGAAGCCCAAACCCTCCATCTGCCCTCCCCGGGCCAATTCCCCTTCAGGCCAGAGTCCTTTACCATCCTGTCTCCCTTTCTCTCCCTCTCCCGCGGTCAGTGGCGGCCAGAGGAGTCCGAGGACTATGTAAGTAACAGGTGTGCAAGTGTGGGCAAGACCTGGGTCAGGCTGGGCTTGTGGGACACTCCTCCTCTCCCTCCTTTCCTGCCAGCCTGCGCTGCCAAGATCCACAGGGCACCAGCCTCATCCAGAGAAAATTGGCGTTTAGACGCGAGCACTGAGCTGAGCAGCGATTGGCATTTCCTCTAATCCTTACTTCTCGCCTGTCGAGCAGCAATTTGAGGCAATGTTCATGATCGACCAGGGCTTGGCCCCTGCTCTGGCCAGACAGGGATGGAGTTAAATCCTATCCTGATCATTAGGCCTTATTGATCCCTGGAGTGAAAAAATCACCTACTTCAGGGCCCAGGCTGGGAGGGCAGTCCAGGGAGCCAGGTTCTGGCATTGGTGCATTCTGGAGCCCCAACCCTGGGAGACCCTCCAGCTGGGGCAGGAGGGGGCCTGTGAGGGTTGGTGGTGGCTGCAGTGGCCCCACCCAAAGCTAGAGCTGGAAGGACATCAGGGTTGGTGGTGACAGCTCTGTTTCCACTGCACGGCGGTCTCTCCCTTCTTCCCACCCTTCTCTCTGTGTGTTGTGGCTTGATCTCTCATGATGTTTCTCCGCATGTCTGGAAATGATGCCTTTGCTGGAGATGGGCATATGGGCAGGGCCTGCCAAGGTGGAGAACATTGTCTTGGCCTTCTCAGGTAGCACTGGCAGATACAAATGAGGAAGTGAGTTCCCAGGTGTGGACGGTTCCTTGTGTTCTTCCTTTCCCAACTCTACTTCGCCCTTCTCGGGAGGTATTGCAGGGTATAGAAGCTCATGGAGTCAGTGGCCTAGATAGGGCTCATGTGGGGTTCTGACTTGGTCCTATAGGACCCCTGTTCACTCTTCAACCTTGCTGTGTATGTGTGTGTGTATGCACGTGCATGTGTGTGTGCTCATGTGCACATGCATTCGTACTAGTATCCACAGGTGACCTTGCATCTGCTTACACAGGAGAATCTATAGGCTATGTGCGTGTATGTGCCAAGAGCCGTGCTGGGTGCATGCATGGCTCTGTGCCCTGTGTGTGCATGTTTGCACAGACCTCACAAGGTGTCATCCACAGCACAGTGGAGTAAGGGAAACAGTGTGGTCCTTTGTTCTTGACTGAAAGGGAGAATGAGCTGTCTGCCCCAGGTGGGCGGCTCCTGGGAGGGGCCTACATCCCACTTGCCTGCTGCCACCTCCAGCAGAGGCCAGCATTGCCCAGCCTATGTCCTACTTCCCTGGCACAGTGTGGCTAGTGGTTTCCTGCAGGCTAGGATCTTGAGGTGGCTGGTGTGGTCTGGCCTCTCCCTGTACTCCTGTGATGGGGAATGGACCCCTTTTCCTCCCTCAGGAAACTACCATCAGTGGCCTGACCCCGGAGACCACCTATTCCATTACTGTTGCTGCCTATACCACCAAGGGAGATGGTGCCCGAAGCAAGCCCAAAATTGTTACAACGACGGGGGCAGGTGAGTGACGGTCAGGACACACCTGAGGGAGGGGTTGCGGGGAGGGCAGCACCAGAGCCCAGACCGTGGTTGTTCAGTCCCAGGGCGGCCCACCATGATGGTCAGTACCACGGCCATGAACACTGCGCTGCTCCAGTGGCACCCACCCAAGGAGCTGCCCGGTGAGCTGCTGGGCTACCGGCTGCAGTACCGCCGGGGCGATGAGGCACGGCCCAACACCATAGATTTTGGCAAGGACGACCAGCACTTTACGGTTACTGGCCTGCACAAGGGAGCCACCTACATCTTCCGGCTTGCTGCCAAGAACCGAGCCGGCCTAGGTGAGGAGTTTGAGAAGGAGATCACAACCCCTGAGGACCTGCCCAACGGCTTCCCCCAAAACCTGCGTGTGACAGGACTGACCATGTCTACAACGGAACTGGCCTGGGACCCACCAGTGCTGGCAGAGAGGAATGGGCGCATCACCAACTACACTGTGGTGTTTCGTGACATCAACAGCCAGCAGGAGCTGCAGCACATCACAACAGACACCCACCTTACACTTTCTGGCCTCAAGCCAGACACCACTTATGACATCAAGGTCCGCGCATGGACCCGTAAAGGCGCCGGCCCCCTGAGCCCCAGCATCCAGTCCCGGACCATGCCAGTGGAGCAAGGTGTGTGCTGCGGGCATGGCATCGCCTGCCTAAGTGTGGCTGCGCCTGGGAACTTCTGCTCTCCTTGACCCACTGACCTCTGGTGACTGATCCACCAGCCTCTGGTGTGTGACCTTCAATCTCTCATAACTGTGACCACTAACCTCTAGTGCCACATTCTTAGGCGTGTGACCCCTGACTTCTGCTATTCTTGACCTACTGACCTCTGCTGTGTGACCTACCAATTTCTCGTGACCTTGACCACTGATCTCTTTTGACTGCATCACTCTTCTCAGATGTGCAGCCTACTGGTCTTTGGTATGTGACACTCATCTTTTGGGGCCATGACCCACTGACCTCTAGTGAACATGCTTTACCATGCGCTGGTGTGTGGCCACATGCTTTTCACGACCGAAACCCATTGACCTCTGGTCACTCTGACTTGGTGTCTGTGAGCTCAAGCTTTTACCCTCATGCTCTGGAGATTCTGACCACAGTTGCTGTGGCACCCCCGGCCCTGTTCAGTGCTCACTGTGGAAGAGCTTGGGCTGGCAGTTAAATGATGAAATCTGAAGCTGGCTGGTGGTGGGGTGTTTGGTACTGTGCAGCCATCCTTAACCCCCTGTGCCCTGACCAGCATCTCATCCTGGTGGAAACCTTTCTGGCACCCTCAACTCACCTCACAAACCTAGACTCCCTCCTCCCTATGCCTCCACAGTGTTTGCCAAGAACTTCCGGGTGGCAGCTGCAATGAAGACATCTGTGCTGCTCAGCTGGGAGGTCCCTGACTCTTACAAGTCACCTGTACCCTTCAAGGTGGGTGAGGACCGTGGCCAACTGAGTCCAGCACACATGCGGGCCTGCTGGTTGCTGTCATTCCAATCCCAGCCCACATGGGAGTGTGTCTGTGGAGCAGGATTCCGGTTGTGTGTGTGTGCATATTGTGCCCTGCAGGCCCATGGTGGGGAGCCTCAGCCAGAGGCGCTGCCACATTCTCCCTTGTCATTCCCCATAGATCCTGTACAATGGGCAGAGTGTGGAGGTGGACGGGCACTCAATGCGGAAGCTGATTGCAGACCTGCAGCCCAACACAGAGTACTCGTTTGTGCTGATGAACCGTGGCAGTAGTGCAGGTGGCCTGCAGCATCTTGTGTCCATCCGCACAGCCCCCGACCTCCTACCACACAAGCCACTGCCCGCCTCTGCCTACATAGAGGACGGCCGCTTTGCCCTCTCCATGCCCCACGTGCAGGACCCCTCGCTTGTCAGGTGTGTACATGAGACTTCGGGGGAGGCAGGGCAGCACTGGAGGCTGCCAGCGGTGATAGTCCTGATTCCCATTCTGCCCATCCAGGTGGTTCTACATTGTGGTGGTACCCATTGACCGTGTGGGCGGGAGCATGCTGGCGCCAAGATGGAACACACCTGAAGAGTTGGAGCTAGATGAGGTACCTGGGGAGAGGACAGGGACACTGAGGACAACCCCATTGCTGTGATTGGCTGGTAGCCTTCCTGCCCTGAGCATTGCACCAGTGACTCTCCCAGATTCACTCTCCAAATTGAAGTCAACTCTTGTGGCTGCTCTGGCTGGCAGCCTGCCCCCTCTCTGGAGAGAAGGACTCTGAGGGGAACCCCTTGGGAGTGTTCACAGAACTCCTGAAGGGTGAGAATCCCCTGGAGGTGTCTGGCAGGAATCCCTGGGGTGGGAGGTCATGGAAACGTCTCTGCAGGCTAAGAGAATCCCAAGCCCTGTAGACTCGGCAGAGACCCGCACATCTAGAGGCTGTGGGGTCCTGGATGATCCTTACAGCCTGTGGTCACCAAACATTTGAAGTTTTTCTGCCTGTTCTGACAGCCAGTGTGGAATCAGCCCTCTCTGGTTAGAATAGGGGCAGCTTACCCACAGGACCTCTTCTCCTGGACTGGCTGGGAAGAGTGGCTTTGTGGTGTCTAGCGTTTCTCTGTGAGAGCAGTGGGCTGGGCCAGGCGTGGGCTCAGAGCTACATGCTCCAAGGCCCCATGTGACTCCCATGCTTTGCTCTGCTAGCTTCTGGAGGCCATAGAGCAGGGTGGCGAGGAGCAGCAGCGGCGGCGGCGGAGGCAGGCAGAGCGTCTGAAGCCGTATGTGGCCGCTCAGATGGATGTGCTCCCTGAGACCTTCACCTTGGGGGACAAGAAGAACTACCGGGGCTTCTACAACCGTCCCCTGTCTCCGGACCTGAGCTACCAGTGCTTTGTGCTTGCCTCTTTAAAGGAACCCGTGGACCAGGTCTGCTTGAGCTGACTTGACTCTCAGCACCCTGAGAACCCAAGCCTGACCCAAGACTAGGCCAGTTTCAAATATAAGACCTCAGGTCTGCATCAACCCAGGAACTACAAGATCTCTAGCCTGGAACAGCCCCAGAGACCCAAGACCCACACTAGGGATCCCAATATACTACGCCCAGGACCCAGAAGGCCAGACCTAATCTGACTCCTGGGACCCAGTCCTGCCAGGTCCACCTCTTAGGGTCTAAGAGACCCATCCTGGGCCCTTAGACAGTGTAACCCAGCCCCAGAGCTCTTTCTCCAGGGTTGATGGACAGAGGGTGGGGGATCTCACACTAAGCTCACAGCCATGCTGTTCCTTCTCTGGGCCACAGAAGCGCTATGCCTCCAGCCCCTACTCAGATGAGATAGTGGTCCAGGTGACACCAGCCCAGCAACAGGAGGAGCCCGAGATGCTGTGGGTGACCGGCCCTGTCCTGGCAGTCATCCTCATCATCCTCATTGTCATCGCCATCCTCCTGTTCAAGAGGTGAGTGTTGCCCTCGGGACTCAAGGGGATGGCAGCCTGCCTCTCCTCTCAGGCCCCCTCTGGGCATGGTGCCTGTGGAGAAGGTGCAGCCTCCCAAAGCCTAGACCCTAGGCCCCAGGCTCAGCAGGAAACCAGGAAGGACAGAAGCAGTATGTGCGTGCAGACCTATGTCTATAAGCATACACCAGTCAGATATGGGGGGGAACCTCTGCATATGGCAGCCTTGGTGTGAGGAGGAGCTGAAGCTTTAGAAGGTTGTTTCATGTGTATCCCCAGGCTTGTCTGTCTGTCTCCATGTTTCTGTGGATGTGAATGTGTCTGTCTCTTCAGCTTTAAGACCCCACCCTCCTTATCTCCTATCTCAAGTCCCTTCCTTCTGCCACTATTTGTAGATGATTCCCCAGTCCCACTCTCCTGCTTAGACTAGAGGGTTCCAGACCCAGCTGTGACCCCACATGCCCACGGGTGCTCACTTACCAGACAGTTTTGAAGGCCTGTTGTGACCACGACAGCTGTCTCGGCCTCAGTGTGTCTTTCACACACAGTCCTCTCTCGGGTAGTTGTAGCTACTTGCCCCAGGAGTCTTCTCTTACCCATCTGCCTTCCAGCCTGAAAGTTATTTCCAAAGATTTACCTTTATTACTCTCTGTTTAAAACTTTTTGGTGACTCCCAGGGTAAAGTCCAACCTCTTCAGCTTGACAGTCAAATGCCTGGCCAATCTGGCTCCTGCCACCACTCCTAACATCGTGACACTGCACTGATGCATATGCAGTATGTGCTCTCCTTTGCACTATAGATCTCCCTCTCCCTGCCCACCTGGCAGTTGCTGCCTCATCCTTCAAGATTTAATTGCAGGCTGGGCACAGTGGCTCATGCCTATAATCCCAGCACTTTGGAAGACTGAGGTGGGAAGATCGGTTGAGGCCAGGAGTTCAACATAGCAAGACCTCATCTCTGCAGAAAATCGAAAAATTCATTGGGTGTGGTGGTGTGCATGTGTAGTTCTAGATACTCGGGAGGCTGAGGCAGGAGAATAAACTGAACCCAGGAGGTCGAAGCTGCGGTGAGCCCTGATTGTGCCACTGTTCTCTAGCCTGGGCAACAGAGTGAGATTCTAACAAAAAAAAAGAAAAATAAGACTCTGGTGCCTCTGAGGCGTTTCCCACACAACCCCAGATCTGCTCCCAGGATGTTCCATGGCAGACATGCTGGGCCTATGGCTGAGTATACCGAGCCTTGAGCCTCCAGCCCCTGGCCCGGAGCTGAGCACACAAGTGTGTCAGTGAGCACCTGGCAGATGAACGTGTGCTGGTTTGTGTGTGTGAATGCATCTTTGCATAGGAGTGCCTATATCCCCCTGCCCTGGTCCCCAGTGCACCTTCCCAAAGAGTCTACTTTTTCCTCCCAGGGTGGAGAACCTGTGGGTGGGACCTTGGGGAGTGTCCCATACACCCGCTCATCCTTCCCACTCCCACCTGGTGTCTGACTGGAGAGGTGAGCCCTCTCTCCATGAATGTCATGTGGGTGCCATATAAGGGACTCACAGTGTCCCCATGTCATGAGATGGCTGAGTGCTTGGTGGAAACAATGACCATTCCTTTCTTCTGTCCTTGCTTGTCTTCGGGACCTAGTAAACAAGAAAGGTAGGAGTCATTCCTTCTCTCTTCACACGCCTCCCCCCTACTTAACCCTGTGCACATGTTGGGCCTGCAGGGAGGGATGGTGCTTTGACTGGAAGCCTCCTGGCCTATGGCTTTAAACAGCAAACCATCCGGTCAGCTCAGCAGGCTCCCTGGTTCGGGACCAAGTTCTCATTGGTGTGAGGGGGCAGGCTTTGTCTTGCCGGTTCAACTCTGTACCCTCCGCAGAGGATGCTGCTTCTTCAGGGCATGTGTATCATGCAGACTTTAGTGCTTTTCCTCAGTATCCAGAGTTCACCAGAACCTTCACCAGGCTCCCAGTTCTCTGAGACGTTACCTCAGTGCTGCTACAGATGGTCTTGCATTTGTGCCAAGAGCACTCACTCCAGAGTAGCAGGGAAGTGTGTCCTGGTACACACACACCTCAGCACACTCATGCAAGTGCTTCTTCCCCAGACATGTGCATGTGTACAGGCCACAAGTGGTTCTAGCTCTGTCAGCAGCTGAACCATATGGTCTGTCTCTGACCACATCTTTGTCGATGGGGAAACTGAGGCCAGTGAGAGAGGACTTTGCCCAGCTAGGGTGATAACTTTCCTGTCCCTCCCCTGCTGCCCTGAGCATTTACCCTGATACTCTCAGAGCCAGACAGCTGAGGCCCAGTACCCTGTGTGTTTGTGTATTTTATATGTTATCTGCATGTTATTTCTGGTGGCTTCTGCTGCCTCAGCTGTGGTGGCCTTGGGGGATTGCAGCCACTGCCTTGCAGTGACCTGCCTTCTATCCAAAGGAGCTGCCCTCCTCTGCGACCCCTTGCTCCCTCGCTGCACTGCCCCTCTTCACTCCACACTCATGCTCTCCCCCTCCCCACCACCCTCTGTTCTCATGTTGAGACTGCTCTGCCCTGGCTCCTCCTCGCTCAGAGATCCCAGGAAGAGGTGGGTGGTGGGAGGACAGAGCTGAGGACACAGCCTCATGTGATAGCCGGCCATGCCGTGCGTCACTGCCCTCAGCTTGCCCTCGGGCTCTTACCAGCCTCCTCCTGTCTCTCTAGGAAAAGGACCCACTCCCCATCCTCTAAGGATGAGCAGTCAGTTGGGCTGAAGGACTCCTTGCTGGCCCACTCCTCTGACCCTGTGGAGATGCGGAGACTCAACTACCAGACGCCAGGTAGGGCAGCTCCCTGCGGCCTGTGTGTCCCCAGCCCAGACCACAGAGGCTTGTGGGCTCTGTTCTGCAGGATTCTGATTCTCCACTAAAGGACCTCAGCCACATGCACCCATCCCTGTTTTTCTTCCTTTCTGCCCTTCCTGTGCTCATCTACTCTGAAGTGAAGCAACCGAGGTGCCCCCATATCCAATAGCTGGACAGACAGACACCCCAGGGCCTAGGAGCCTCTCAGATGGCAAAGCTGCTTAGCCCCTGCCTTGTCTTCAGTCAAGTCCTCTCAATATGGGCTAAGGACCACCCCCCCCCCACCAGGGTTGACATCCCTACCATAAGGTGGCCAGTGTCTGCACCCACACTCTGACCCCTCCATGTGTAAAAGGGGCACGTTAGCAGGAGATGCCCCACCAGACAGTGGGGGAGAGGTAAGGTACCTTCATTCAACTCTTCTTAGAGGCTGACCCCAGGTTTACTGTGCTGCATGCCTGCCCTTTCTCCCTAGCCACGCTCCCATGGCTGTCCAGCTGTTTCTTCTACCTTAAATGTCACTCCTCCCCCACACCCCAGCAGATACAGCTCAGACCTCTTCCCCTGAGAGAGGCCCCACACAGGGTTGGGTGTTTCTCCTCAGCTCCCAGAACCTCTGCTTCTTTCATCATGATGCCTCTCGCGGTGAACTGGGATTGCCTCAGTGACAATCTCAACTCTGTGGTGCCAGGAACTGTGTCTTGTTCACCCCCTAGCCTTTGTATTCAGCACACGATGGGTTCTTATTGAATGCCTGTGAAATGAGACACAGACAACTGAACGAGTGAGTGAACTAATGCATACAAACAGGGTTTGTGTATGTATGAGCTGGTTGTTATTGCATATCAAATTACCCCAAAACTTAGTGGCTTAAAACAACAATAATTATGTATTATCGCTCATGGTTTTTGTGAGCCAGGAATTCAGATGGGGCACAGCAGGAGCAGCTTGTCTCTATTCTAGAGTGTTTGGGCCCTCGGCCGGAAGACTTCAAGACTGGGAGCTAGAATTGTTTAAAGCAGGGGTTGGCAAACTATGGTCCATGGCCAAGTATGACCCACCACCTCTTTGTATAAAGACATTTTACTGTAACAGCCATACTCATTTGTTCATGTGTTATCTGTGGTTACTTTTGCACTACAAAGGCAGAGTTAAATAGATGTGATAAAGACCAGAGGCCTATCTAAAATATTTACTCTCTGGCCTTTTATAGGAAAAGTTTGCCAACCCCTAGATTCTAAAGACTCTTATTCATGTGTCTGGTGGTTGATGAATCAGCTGTGAGCCTCACTGGGGCTGTCAACCGTGACACCCACACAAGGCCTCTTCATGTGGTCTGGGCTTCCTCACAACATGGTGACTGAATTCCAAGGGCACATGTCTGGAGAGAGCTCATGCCAGGCAGACCTAGCAGGCTGTTGCAACCCCACATGATTGGATGTTTGAGAAATCAAATACCAAGATGTGGGACCTGGAGAGCAGAGAAGCCTCTTTAGGGAGGGGTGCCAGGCCATGTGTAAAGTGGTCAGGAAAAGGGGGTAGGAAGTAGCTTCAGGGGAAGCATGTGCAGAAGCTCAGAGGTATTGCATGTGCATCAAATTATGAGCGCTTGAATGTTTCTGCAGCACTGGAATTGGGGACTGGGGGGGAATACTGAGCCAAAGGATGACTGGAGGATTAGGCAGAAGGCCAGTCACAGAGGGCTTTGAATGCTAAGTTAAGGGGTTTGAACTTTATCTTGTGGGTACCAGAGCAGCATTAAAGATATTTATCATGGGAGTGACATGGTCAGAATTGTGCTTTAGAAATGCCACTCTGCTGTGCAGAGAGAGAATGGATTGGAGGGGAAGAATCAGGGTAGGCAGACCACTGAAAAGGCCATCGAGTAGGTAAAAGGTGGCAGTAGGAACAGAGGGAAGGGACAGGCTCAGGAAATGTGAAGGAGGTGAGGAAAGTAGGGCCCTGACTTGCATAGGGAGGTAAAGATGGTCCACGGTTGCTGGCTGAGGAGTGGGGTGGAGTGTCTAGGGGGCAGTGTGTCTGGACCTCTGGGCTGACCGCAGGGCTGCAGCCACAGGTGTGGGAGGGGCCAAGGAGCACATGGTGGTCAAAACCTGGAAATAGATGGGCTCTCCCAGGGAAGGGAAGGATGTGTAGCATTAAGGAAGGACGGATGAAGAGTAGCCAGGGAGATGAAGCAGCAATAGCCAGAGGAGATAAGGAGGAGTACAGTGTCCCTGACACCAGGGAGCAGACTGCTGCGTGAGGTATGGGGATTCAGTGGTGTGGAGCAGTAGGAAAATGCAGAAGGAAGATCGCTGGCTTTGGCAAATAGGGCCATGGAGAGAGGATGGTGGCCACATCCTGGGAGCAGAAGCATTTCCGTGAACTGAGTGATGAGTAGGGTGTAAGAAAAGAGAGAAACCTCTTAAAGGCCCATGTGGGATCGAAAGAAGAGTGCTCTTTTTTCCAGTATGGAAATTGTCTGAAAATAGCCAAGGCCAAATTTTGATACCAAAGGGGACAAGGTTGGTTTGGAATTGTATTTAGTTATAAAAAGAGGCCACTAGGCCCCCTAGGGTTTGGGAGCGTTTGCCTCTGGGGGTGGGACACCCCATCTGTTTTACTGGGAGACAGAAGGGGCCATGGTGGGACTTATCTACAGCTCCAGGTCCCTCACTATCCCTGTTGTTCTGTTCCTTTGCCACTCCCCTCCCAAGCCTTCCTAACTCCTCCATCCCTCCATCCCCACACTGCCCCCTCCACTGTATCTAACAGCAATGTAACCGGAAAAGGTTAATGGGCTTTCTTCTCTTGCCCCGTTGTTTGTTTTTTCTCTGCAGGTTCCAGTGTCCCCAGTTGCCCGAATACCTCAAGTTAGTTTTCAAAGTTCCCGTGTTTGGGGGATACTTTGGCTTCTGTGTCTGTTTCCACTCCTCACTTTTTCTTATTCCATTACCCCCTTCCTTCCTTGAATTCTTCTCTCCCCTTCCCTCTCTTTTCTCTCCCTTTCGTGCTCTCCCTTCATCTTTTTCCTTCCCCACCCTCCACTCTGCCCACCTGGCTTCTTTCAGTCCTGTTTTCTCTCTCACTGGCCCTGTCTCTGTCCCTGCCTTTCCCATCTCTGGTCTCAGTCTGACACCCTTCTGAGAACTTCTGCTTCTTTTCTCCTTGTCTCTCTGTCTCCATACTCCCCTCCTCATTCCTGCTCCTCTCTCATTGTTCCTCTGTGTTGCTCTGCCATTGTTTCTTGGTGACCACTCCATCCACGCACTCGGTGCCTGGGATGACTATGTCCCTGAGTCTCCCATGGTAACTGGCGCCAGTGAGGGGCAAGAGGGCTATCCACAGGCAGGTGTGATGGGAGACCAGCTTCTGTCCTGTCTACTGCCACTGACCCGGTTTCCCACCCCACCTGGGAAGAAGGAAGCCTCTCTTCCCTCCTGAGAGACCTGCCAGACAGGGCCCTGGTGCCCCCACTCAGCACTGCATCCCAGGACACGCTTCACGTGCTCACAGCACAACACTTCCCTTTGTCTTCTCCTGCCCTCCAGCCACTGTGTGCTCTACCATCCCTGTCGCCGCATGTGCTGCCGTCTCCATGCCACCAGTGCCAAGTGCTTCATGGTCACACGTGTTCACATGTGCACATACATGCATTGGGACTATCTCTGCCACCCTCCTCAAGCCTCATGCTAATGCTGCCTGTGTGTGTCCCGCCTCCCCCAGGTATGCGAGACCATCCGCCCATCCCCATCACTGACCTGGCGGACAACATTGAGCGCCTCAAAGCCAATGATGGACTCAAGTTCTCCCAGGAATATGAGGTGAGACATCTCTGCCATGTATGTGCCTTAGGCCTACCCTTATGCCAGCTCCTGTCTTCTCCCAGGTCCCAGCTGTGGTGGGGGGCTCTAGGCTTTTCCGGAGCACAGAGAGGAGGGTCAACAAGGTTCAGCTGGGGAAGTGGGCTCCTCAAGTGCTGGACCCAGCCACAGCCCAGTTCTCTCTTGTGACCACCCTCATTCAGGCAATGCTTCAAAAGGCTGTGAGTGCCACTAGAGTCTGGACACTCAGATGTGCCCAGATGCAACAAGTTCACAGACATACAGACACAGATCGGTGATACAAGCCTTGATAGCTGGTGTCTGTCAAGAACTTCCTGCAGGCCAGCACCAGGCGAGGCATTTAGCACACATCTTTTCATTCAGTCCCCAACAGCTTTATGGAATGGAAACTGTTATTATCCCATTTTACAGATGAGCAAGTAGGGGGCTTAGTGGGGCAGTGACTTGCCCAAGGTCAAACAACTAATGAATAGTGGAGCCAAGATTCAAACCTAGACCTGCCTGATGTTCTGTGCTCTGCACATGCATATGCTCACATGTACATGTGTACTAACAGCAGCACAGTTCACAGAGATGGGAAGTCAGGGCACTCAAGTCTTGCTGCTCAGGCTACACAGATCCTGCTCGGGGGCCTTCCACATGCCCACCTTCCTCTGGCCTTGACTCCTGCCAGCTGGGGGCTCAGACTTCAGGGTCTGAGGGACTTCATCCCACCCGCAGCTAGGCAGGGAGTGACTATAAGTGTCCTCAGTCCTCCTAGCTGGGAGGGGCTTTTTTAGAAAAGGAGGTGATTTTAAGCAGAGACCCATCTCCTCTAAGAAGCACAGAGGGAGATGTCTTTCTGCCTTGTCCACCACTCTTTCCCCAGCACCTGGCATGGGCTTCCATAGATGATTGGTAGACAGGTGATTGATGTGTTTGCTCAGCCCAGCCTGTGAGCTTGTTCCCCTTCCAGTCAGATGTCTGCCCTCAACTGTGGGGATGTATCCTGGGCCACCAAGATTGCCCTTCTGAGGGTTGTGGACCAGATAGATTCCAAGGGCTGTCGGCCAGGTTTCTGAAGAGGAAATTGAACTTGGCAGGCAAATGGATGAACATGTCTGATGCAAAGAAACAATGCTGCCTCTACCTGTAGAGCCCCCGCTGGGGCCTGCTCTGTCTGCAGAAGCCATGCTGTGGGGTAACAAAGCTTGTGAGTGGGGTTCTTGCCTTCAGTTCCTTACCTGGTCAGGAAAGCCCGCCATGGCCTTCAACTCACACTCATGTACACCCCACACCTGCCCTTCCTTCTGACACAGCACTGCTTCACTGTCTGGGCTCATAGTGGTACCCTTCCACCTTCTATCAATCAAAGCTTTACCTCTTCCTCCAGGAAACCTTCATAGGCTCCCCAAGGCTGTCACATGCTCGTCCTCAGCCAGGAACCTATAGCTCTGTTATCTTTAATGTTCAGTAAGTCATTCATACGTAATATCATGTGCCAATCCCCATGCTAGGGAGGGATATGGATACAGATGCTCTCAGGGAGCCCCATCAGTGGAGAAACACATGCATACAGAGAATCAACACTGAAAATATGACTATGACAGTATGCTCTGGTATTACATATGACCAACGTGTGTGGAGAAGGTAGGCTGACAGCACTGAAGCAACCGAGGGTTGGGGTGTGCTGCGGGGCCTCACAGAAGCAGAGATACTGTCCTCTGGAGAGTGATGAGACTGGGCCAAAATATGGAGGCCATTGTGTGCTGTGCTGAGAACTCAGGCTTGTATCCATCTGTAAAATGCAAGGGTAATAATAGACCCTATCTCATATAAGCGTTAGATGGGGAACACATGCAAAGTGCTCACAGCAGTCCCAGGCACACCAGGAGTTCTCACTGAGACCTTACTGTTATTGTTACTGCTCTCTGAGGTAGGCTTTTAAGCAGGGAATGGATATTCAGATCTGCATTTTGAAAGGATTGTTCTCCTTTAGGACTGAGCGGGTCAGTGTGGAGCAAGAGGGAATAGGCAGGACGATGCCGAACCTGGATTGAGGCAGCCTGACTGGAGGCAGTGGCAGCAGTTCAGAGAGAGCTGAATAGGAGGGAGCAATAATACATGGTGACTGGTGGGAGGGGATGTGGAGGGATTTTGAAGTCGACTTGCAGGTTCTGGCCCGGCTTTGGATAGATAGGTGATGGTGCCCCTCACTGAGGTGGAGACCCAGCAGCAGAGGCAGGTTTGGAGGGGAAGTGAATGAGCTCGGCTTTGGAAAGTCCAAGACTGAAAGGCCTGTGAGACCTCCAGGTGGAGATGTCCAGGGCACTGGACCTTCTGGAGAGAGCTTGGGCCACCGCTGGGGTTACAGTTGGCTCCAGCATATGGGTGTAAAAATCCTGCAAGCTATAAGGTCACCCTGAAAGGTGGTAGACTGAGAAGGGGGCCCAGAAGGAGCCCTGGAGGAGCCATTTCTTACCTATGGGAAGGGCAGGGGAAGGAGAGGAAACGGGGGCAGTCAGAAAGGTAGGAGAACAGGACGAGGAGGTGCCATGGGTGTTCAGGGCCCTGGTTTCATATACTGCCCAGGAGTAGGTTGCCATTGCTTCCATGTCTTTGTTAATTTTATTAGTTGGATGTAGGGCTTGAGGGACC
Organism: Tarsius wallacei; assembly: GCA_963574415.1. NCBI lineage: Eukaryota > Metazoa > Chordata > Mammalia > Primates > Tarsiidae > Tarsius > Tarsius wallacei. The sequence continues at coordinate 33,149 of CAUYQG010256998.1, forward strand.
TTTCCCCTATACCTACCCCACCTCAGATCACAACCAGGCGTGGTCAAAAAAGTCTTTGGTCCATTGCTTTCTGGCTAGGTTATATAGCAGCCTTTGAGCTCTATGGTGGGGGGAAGTGGTGTACTCCCTCACCAGCACCATGGAGCAGAGGGGCCAGCTGTGGCTTAGGGAGTGAAGGCAGGATGTGAGCACCACCTGGAAGGCTGGGAAGTAAGTTGACCTCAGCTCTTACTCCACCTGCTTTCTCCATTCCCTACAGTCCATTGATCCTGGACAGCAGTTCACGTGGGAGAATTCAAACCTAGAGGTGAACAAGCCCAAGAACCGCTACGCAAATGTCATTGCCTACGACCACTCTCGAGTTATCCTTACCTCCATCGATGGTGAGCCAGGAGCAGCGCCCCTCCCATCCCCTGCTCTCCTCCTACTTGCTGGCTGCGATGACATTTTGTCCTACAGAAGATGCCCATGAGTCTCAGGGGTGCACTGAGGCATGGTGGGCTGGCTGGGAACCCTGGAGTAATGCCGTCCCACATCCTTTCCTATCCTAGGTGTCCCTGGGAGTGACTACATCAATGCTAACTACATTGACGGCTACCGCAAGCAGAATGCCTATATCGCCACGCAGGGCCCACTGCCTGAGACCATGGGCGATTTTTGGCGGATGGTGTGGGAACAGCGCACAGCCACTGTGGTCATGATGACGCGACTGGAGGAGAAGTCCCGGGTGAGACTGCCAGGCCCTCCAAGGAGGCAGGTGGGAGTAGGGCATCACCTTCTGTCCCTATGGAAAGAAGTACCTCAGAGGGTCCCTAAATGCTGTTGGTTTTCTGTGGTATTATTATGTTCCTCAGATACTGGGGTGTCCCTGGGATGTAACATGTTCCCCAGATGCTAGTGGGTTCCTAGGATGTTAATATGTTTCACCAAATGCTGTCATTTTCTGGAAATGTTAATATGTTCCCTAGTTGCTGGCATGTTTCCGGGGTGTTCACATGTTCCCCAGATGCTGGCGTATTCCTGGGGCGTTAACACATCCCCTAAGTTAATTAGTAGAAAGAGCTGCTGTTATCTGTTTTTGTACTGCAAAGCATTGACTGGAACGTAAAATTTACAGAGCTTGAAAATGGTGCATAAACATTATGGGTAAATTTGGCAGAAAATGTGCCTGGTGTGATCTGGCCTTGAATAAATAATTTTCAATTATGGTCTCATTCCACCAGCTAGGGCGGGGTGGTGACAGCACAAGGACCTGAGGTGGTTTGGAGTAGGGGGAACATTGGATCTGAGAGTTCAGGGCTGGGCCCTTGCAGCTAGATAGGCTATACCTCCACGCTGCTCAGCCCGTCTGAACCTGTGGGCTTCCTCCAGCATCATCAGCCTGCCCTTCTCGGTCCTTTGCAGGTGAAGTGTGATCAGTACTGGCCAGCCCGTGGCACTGAGACCTATGGCCTCATTCAGGTGACCCTGCTGGACACAGTGGAGCTGGCCACGTATACTGTGCGCACCTTTGCACTCCACAAGGTATGACCCTCCCCCAGTGCTTGTCCCCTGCCTAGACCCTATAAGGACAGTGGTCTGAGTGTGGCATGCTAAGCAATGGGATGGAGTGTGGGGGGAGTGGGAACCTGAATCCTGGGAGGTCAGGGGCTTGGAGCCATGTGCAATGATGTGATGGTCACTGTTATGGGAACAGTGCTGTGAGCTCCTTCAGGCTGCCTTATGTGGCTTCTGAGTCCCATCAGGGCATGGCAGGTCATCCTGTTGTGAGTCTGTAGCAGGCAGACTCCTAGTCATCCTGTCTGTCCCCACTTTACTCCCCAGAGCGGCTCCAGTGAGAAACGTGAGCTACGTCAGTTCCAGTTCATGGCTTGGCCAGACCATGGTGTTCCCGAATACCCAACCCCCATCCTGGCCTTCCTGCGACGAGTCAAAGCCTGCAACCCACTAGATGCGGGGCCCATGGTGGTGCACTGCAGGTGAGAGGGTACAGTGCCCCAGAGGGGATGGAGTGGGAGATGGGGAGACCTCTGCCCCAAGCTGAGCCCATGTCCCACAGCGCGGGCGTGGGCCGCACGGGCTGCTTCATTGTTATTGATGCCATGCTGGAGCGCATGAAACACGAGAAGACGGTCGACATCTATGGCCACGTGACGTGCATGCGCTCACAGAGGAACTACATGGTGCAGACAGAGGACCAGTATGTGTTCATCCATGAGGCGCTGCTGGAGGCCGCCACGTGTGGCCATACAGAGGTGCCTGCCCGCAACCTCTATGCCCACATCCAGAAGCTGGGCCAAGTACCTCCTGGGGAGAGTGTGACCGCCATGGAGCTCGAATTTAAGGTGGGGCTCGGGTGGGCCAGCTTGGTTTCAGAGTCTGGACTGGGTCATGGGGAGGACCCCCCCCTCAGCAAGCCAGGCCTGACCAACCCCCTTCTTCTCAATAGTTGCTGGCCAGCTCCAAGGCCCACACGTCCCGTTTCATCAGCGCCAACCTGCCCTGCAACAAGTTCAAGAATCGTCTGGTGAACATCATGCCCTATGAATTGACCCGTGTGTGTCTGCAACCCATCCGTGGCGTGGAGGGCTCCGATTACATCAATGCCAGCTTTCTTGATGGCTATAGGTCAGCATGCTTGTCACTGACCCGCCACACACTCTATAGGGGCCTAGGCACCTGGCTGGCTGGGAGGCAGCAGAATAGGGTCAGCCCAGAAGACCAGAGAGGGCTGGGTAGAGCAGTGAGGACTTCCTGGAGAAGGGGTGATACAGTCTTAGAGGAGACTTTGGGGGCAGCAACACCTCCAGCATGTCCAGTCTTATGTCCACCCCAGACAGCAGAAGGCCTACATAGCTACACAGGGGCCTCTGGCAGAGAGCACCGAGGACTTCTGGCGCATGCTATGGGAGCACAATTCCACCATCATCGTCATGCTGACCAAGCTTCGGGAGATGGGCAGGGTGAGCCCACCCCTTCCCCCAGGGCCCTTCTCATACCTGGAAGAATACCAGCCCCTGTTGGGAGAGATGCCCCTTTTGTTACTCTCTCCTTTCATACCCTAGCCTCCCATCAGCATAGCCTCAGATCCCTGTTATCACCCCCTGAGGCATCCTGTCCCAGAGTCCTCTGAAGCCTGGCACTCCCCTCCCCATTCCTCCTCACCTGATCATGGGGGCTGGGCCCTCTGTCCACAGGAGAAATGCCACCAGTACTGGCCAGCAGAGCGCTCTGCTCGCTACCAGTACTTTGTTGTTGACCCGATGGCTGAGTACAACATGCCCCAGTATATCCTGCGTGAGTTCAAGGTCACAGACGCCCGGGTGAGTGTTTGCACTTGAGCATGTCCATAAAACCGTGCGTGACCACATGTGGGGTGAGTGGATGCCCACATGGTACCTTACCTCGAGCTGCAGGAATCTGAGGTGGGAGTGTGCAAGTATTAGGGTGTGAGTACCCAGGTGGCCTCAGGTGTAATGATGTCATGGATGTATGCCTGTGTCATTGTACTACAGAGGTACATGGGCCGTCCTGCGGGATCAGGATCTCCTCAGCAACCCTGCTTGCAATCCTAGTCTCCTGCTGCAGTCAGATACACATAGCACATGCATTCATGCTGTCTAATTCAGAAGGGGTGCAGCCTAAGGCACAAACCCTAATCCTGTTCCCCTGCCCACCTCTCCCAGGATGGGCAGTCGAGGACAATCCGGCAGTTCCAGTTCACAGACTGGCCAGAGCAGGGCGTGCCCAAGACGGGTGAGGGCTTCATTGACTTCATCGGGCAGGTGCACAAGACCAAGGAACAGTTCGGGCAGGATGGGCCCATCACAGTGCACTGCAGGTGGGGCTGCCCCCGTGGAGGGCTGGGGTGGGTGGGGCCTGAGGCCTGGCAGGCCCACTGCCTGAGTGAGCAAGATTGCTGAGCCAGCTGTGTCTCTGAGCAGTGCTGGTGTGGGCCGCACCGGGGTGTTCATCACTCTGAGCATCGTTCTGGAGCGCATGCGCTATGAGGGCGTGGTCGACATGTTCCAGACTGTGAAGACCTTGCGCACACAGCGTCCTGCCATGGTGCAGACAGAGGTACACAGACCATCCTGCAGGGCCAGGGTCTCCCCAGCAGCCCTGCTTACAATCCTAGGCTCCTGCTGCAGTCAGATATACATAGCACATGCATTCATGCTGTAACGTTTCATATTGCTTGTGCTGTCTAAAGGGCTCAGGGGAGACATGAGTGAGATGTGCTCAAACATTCAGCAGCTCTGTACTGAGTGCCAGCGGTGCTCCTGGCCCTGGGGCAGGGGCAACATAGCAGTTCTTATGGGGTGCACAGTCTGGAGCAGACAAGCATGATCGGGGTGGCGGGTGGCAGGCAAGTAGATCCGGGGGCCTGGGATAGGGAAAGGAGAGAGATGAGCCCTTAGAGGCTGTTTCAGGCTTCCCTGGATCCTGCCTGGGGCAACTCTCTGGGTCCAGCACCTGCCTTTGGCCAGCAGAGGCTAAATCCATGGCCAGTGGCTACAGTATATGTGCCCTCAGTGGTGTGGGTAGGGCGTACCTGCTGGCTGTACATACTTACCAGCTCCCAATCCTGGCAGGACCAGTACCAGCTATGCTACCGTGCAGCCCTGGAGTACCTCGGCAGCTTTGACCACTATGCAACGTAACTACCGCTCCCCTCTCCTCCACTGCCCCCACTGGGGGGCTCCGGAGGGGACCCAGCTCCTCTGAGCCATACCGACCATCGTCCAGCCCTCCTGCACGGATGCTGTTGCTGGCAGAGCACAGCCCACTGGGACCACAGCGTTTCAGGAACATTGCCACACCAATCAGAGAGCCCAGAACACCTCTGGGCAAGTGGGTGGACCAGCAGGCAGGCGCTGTGGCCCCTCTGTCCACCAGGCCCACCTGGAGCCCGCTTCAAGCTCTCTGTTCCGCTACCGCGTTTCTCATGCTTCTTCTCATGGGGTGGGAAGGGGGCAAAGCCTCCGTTTTTATACATTAAGTGGGGTAGACTGAGGAATTCTAGCCTCTTCCCTCTGATTTTTCCTTTTGCAACTCCTTAATTGCAGAATGGGCCACTGTGGGGGTTGGGGTTTATTTTGCTTTCTCTTTTGAGTTCACTTTGTTGGATCCTTTTTTTATATGACTTTATCGCTGAAGGACAGAAATTGCCTTCTTCGTGCAGAGCTGGGGCCGCCAGCCTGAGCGGAGGCTCAGCCGTGGGCCGGGAGGCAGCGCCGATCCTGCTGCTCTTCCAGCCCTTCAGACAAGATCCTGTTTCAGCCAACTGCAGGGAAACTCAGTTTTTTTTTAAGTTGTGTTTTTCCTTAAGAGCCTTTTTTTAGGCCCCACAGACAGTGGTGGGCGGGGAGGAGATAGGGAACACTCATCCTCAGTCGTCTATCCCAGTGTGTGTTTAACATTCACAGCCCAGAACCACAGACGTGTCTGGGGGAGCCTGGCAAGGCATTCCTCATCACCATCGTGTTTGCAAAGGTTAAAAAAAAACAAAAACAAAAACTTAAAAAAAAAAAAATCCAAGAAAAAAGTTATCCCCTGGCCTCCGCTTCAAACCCTCAAGAGGGGAAGCAACTCCATGTGCCTGGGGTTCCTGAAGGACTTGCTGGTTGACCACTGGGCCCACAGAGCCTGCTTTTGTCCCCAGCATTCAGGATGGCGTGTTTGTAGGCTGTGGGGTCAGGCCGCATGGCCAAGGTGAATGGCACAGGTCAGGGTGTGTGCCGTGCCCCACACACCTCAGGGCCAGTTGGGGGCGTGGCTGGCCTTTCAGGTCCAGGCCAGTGGGCCTGGTGGCACATGTCTGTCCTCAGAGTAGGGGCCAGATGATTTCCCTCCCTGGTTTGCAGAGCCCCTGGGAATTGCTCTTTTCCACTCCAAGATGCCCTCATAAACCAATGTGGCAAGACTACTGGACTTCTATCAATGGTACTATAATCAGTCCTTATTATCTCAGCTTGCTGAGGGGCAGGGAAAGGGCCTCTTCTTCTGGGCAGCACTATCTAGATAGGTAAGTGGGGGCGGGGAAGGGTGCATAGCTGTTTTAGCTGAGGGACGTGATGCAGATGTCCCCAAATCTAGCTAGGCTCAGTCAAGATCAACAATCCAGGGTTGGTAATGTTGGATGATGAAACATTCATTTTTACCTTGTGGATGCTAGTGCTGTAGAGTTCACTGTTGTACACAGTCTGTTTTCTATTTGTTAAGAAAAACTACAGCATCATTGCATAATTCTTGATGGTAATAAATTTGAATAATCAGATTTCTTACAAACCGGGCCTCTGTCTCAGCTCTTTCTGGAACCAAAAAGTCTGGGCCAGATCAACAACAGCTAGAGTGGGTTCTGGAGATTGCTCCTGAAGGGACAGTGAGACTGTCCTAAGTATTGTGGCAGGCTTCTGGCGTGGCTCCCACTTTCAGAAAAGAGTGGTTACGAACTCTGAAGACCAAGCCACCAAGAGCTGGGTTTGAGCCACCAGTGCACATGAAGAGTATCCTGGGCTGGCAAGCATACCCCTTGCCACCACTCCCTCTACGGTGTTACAGGATCCATGCTCCCTCATTCCCACCTCCACTTCTTTCTCTTCCTCCCCTGCTCTAAGGAGAGGGATGGCCCTGTGGTGGCAGAGATTGTGACTGTATGGAAATTAGTTAGGATTCTTGTAATTCTTGGAGTGTGGATACTGGACACCAGAAATGCAGTGAGTCCATCTGGCCACTGGATATACAGCAACATTCACACTTGTTGAGCTGTACAGCCTCTCTCTGGTAATCAGACAAGTCTTGGGGGTTGTCCAATCATGGAACTTCTAGGGGTTCAGAGATGGAGACCCAGGATAAGTGGGGAAGAGAAATGCGTAAGTCAGCAATGATCACACTGGAGAGAGTGCATAACAGAGTATAACACTGAGGTGCTGTGGGCACAGAGGTATCACTTGACCCAGGGAAGGCTTCCTGGAGGAGGTAACATAAGCTGGATTATAAGTGTTTTATAGGATTAGTAGTGGTTTGTTTTTAAAGGTGGGGAAAGCGTTCCCAATGGAGGGAACAACATATGCCAAGGCTTGGCAGCATGGAGCACACAGATACACAGAAACCCCAAGAAGTGCTGTATGACTGGACCACTGAGACAGCTAGACAGGTGGGCTGGGTGGAACCAGATGGTGCAGCTAAGGAAACTGAGGTGATTGTGAAAGGGATGTAGGTGTCCCTGGCAGGTGAAGTGCTTCTGTAACACCCTTGCCACCTCCATTGAGGTTCTTACTGTGTTCCAGTATTGGCAACTATCTCCTCAGGGCTGTAAGTGACTAAGGGCCGGGTACCAGGTGTCTTCTTGGTATCCCCGGCACCTAGCTCAGTATCTGGCACATTTCTTTCTTTCTTTTTTTCTTTCTTTTTTTGAGTTGGAGTCTTACTCTGTTACCCAGACTGGAGTGCAGTGGCACACTCCCTGCTACTCCAGCGTCAATCTGCTGGTCTCCAGTGATCCTTCCGCTTCAACCTTCCAAGTAGCCGGAACTACAGGCACGCGCTACCATGGCAGCTAATTTTTTATCTATTGTAGAGATGAGGTCTCGCCAAGTTGCCCAGGCTGGCCTCAAACCCACAGGCTCAGGCAATCCACTTGCCTCGGCCTCCCAAAGTGCTGGGATTACAGGCTGAGCCACCGAGCCCAGCCACTTCTTTCTTTTTTTTGAGTAGGAGTCTCACTGTCACCCAGGCTGCAGTGCAGTGGCACACTCACAGCCACCACAGCCTCGAGCTGGAACCACAGGCATGTACCACCATACCTAGCTAATTTTTTTTTAATTGTAGAGATGTGGCCTCACCATATTGTCCAGGCTGATCTCGAGCCCGTGGGCTCAAACATTCCTCTCGCCTCCACCTCCCAAAGTGCTAGGATTACAGGCATGAGCCACCGCGCCCAGCCTCAGTGCCTGGCATATTTCTGTTGGCTCAGAAAAAAAGGCATTATCATTGCATGATTCCTGATGGTGTTACATTTGAGTAACTGCTAAATAAAAAAAAGAATGAGCTGTTAAACATTTTCAAGTGAGGGCTAAATACCAGATTTTTACTTGAGGAAGACCAACACCCCAGGCAGGCTCTGTGCTAAGTGCTCAACAGGCCTGCTTGCCAATCCTCAGGACCAGCCGGCAGAACAGACTCTCCTCTCCGTTTCACAGATGAGGAAACAGGCTTATGTGGATTCACTCGTCAGCAACCACAGGGCAGGTAAGCGCTAGAGCCTGGATCATCGCCCACTGAAGTCTGCTCCAGAATCGCTGTCCTTTCCATTGCCCTTGCTAGCCCTCCCCTCCCTTCTCACCCCTTCCCTGCCTGCAAGCCCACTCCTCCAGGACCCTCATCCACCCAGTGCTCCATCAGGCATCTCTTGCCCCCTCACCCGTAAATTCAATTCATCCCCACATTCTGTTCATTTGGCCTCTGCATGCACCTGTTAAGTTGTCCACATTTCCGCTGCTACTTCCCAGTCTACACATTCACCCGCCTCCTTTCCCTCTCCTTTCCCCATTCTGCCTTCTTTTCTCTTATCTCCATTTCTCCATGCTTTCTATCTGGTCTGCCTGCTCCCAGTCCTGCCCTGACTAACCCATTTTTCAACATAGCCAGAGAGATTCTCCCTTGCAGGGCAGATATGATCAAGTTGATGCTCTGAGGAGGCCTCAGCTGTAATGCCTTCATGGTCTTCCAGGCTCTGCAGGACCTGGCCTCTGCAGCCTCATCTTTCCTTCTCCTGCTCATCCCTTGCCCTCCAGCCATGAAAAAATCAATTACTTAAGTTTGTGCCTACCTTACCATTCTATCTCAGCTCCAGACCTTCCCATAGCTGTTCTGGAACACTCTCCTCCACCTCTACTTGACTTGCTCCTCATTTTTTTAGGTTTCCCTGCAAATATTTCCTTCAGAAGCATCATTTAATTATCCATTGTGAGGTGACCCTGTATATAAGTTATTTGAACTGTATTATTTCACCTAATCCTTACAAAAAATTATGAGATAAGTCTATTATGCCCATTTTATCTGAGAAAATTTGGTCTCATTCCCTCTTTCAGCAAATACTTAATGAGCATTTACTATGTGGTAGTCACCGTCCTAGGTACTTGGATACACCAGTGAACTGTACAGAGAGTTTCACCCTCTTGCATTTATACTATAGCATCAGGAAGCTGGCAATACATATGAAAAATAATCCATGTATTAATGGTTTGTTAGGAGATAAGATACACCACGTGTGGGGCGAGTATGATAAGGATCAGGCATGTGGGGGAAAGTTTAACTGATAGTTGGGGTGGTCAGAGGAAGCCTCGTTGGAAAGATGGGATTTGAGGAAAGGCTTGAATCTGGTGAGGGATTTTATTTTGCTAAACATCTGAGATGAGCACCCAGGCAGAGGGAGCAGCTGGAGCAATGGCCCGGGTGGGAGTGTGCATGATGCACTGAGGTTGGTGTGGCTGTGACACCCTGAGCAAGGGGCAAGATGGTGAGACCCCGTCTCTACAATAAATAAAAAACATATACATAATTAATAATTAATACTTTGTTTGTTTTTGAGTCAAGGTCTCATTCTGTTGCCCAGGCTGGAATGCAGTGGCATACTCAGTCTCAACCTGCTGGGCTCAGGCGATCCTTCCGCCTCAGCCTTCCAAGTAGCTGGAACTACAGGCACGCCCTACCATGCCCGCCTTTTTTTTTTTTTGTAGAAATGAGCTCTCGCCCAGTTGCTCAGGCTGGTTTCGAACTCCTGAGCTCAAGCAGTCCTCTCGTTTCTGCCTCCCAAAATGCTGGGATTACAGACTTGAGCCACCGCACCCAGCAATGCTTTATTTATTTATTTATTTATTTAATTTTTGAGTTGGAGTCTCACTCCGTCACCCAGGCTGGAGTGTAGTGGCATGCTCACAGCTGCCTCAGTGTCAACCTGCCGGGCTCTAGTAATCCTTCCACTTCAGCTTTCCAAGTAGCCGAACTACAGGTGTGCACAACTATACCTGGCTAATTTTTTGACTTACTGTAGAGACAGGGTCTCACCATGTTGCCCAGGCTGGTCTTGAACCCACAGCGCCAGGCAGTCCTCTCACCTCAGCCCCATTAAGTGCTGGGATCACAGACTTGAGTCTCCCCGCCTGCCCAGTACTTTATTTTTAAAAGCAACAACTGGCCAGGCTCAGTGGCTCAGCCTGTAATCCCAGCACTTTGGGAAGCTGAGGCGAGTGGATTGCCTGAACCCGCAGGTTCGAGACCAGCCTGGGCAACTTGGCGAGACCTTATCTCTACAATAGATAAAAAATTAGCCTGGCATGGTAACGCGTGCCTGTAGTTCCGGCTACTTGGAAGGCTGAAGTGGAAGGATCACCGGAGCCCAGCAGGTCGAGGCTGCGGTGGCCGGGAACGTGGCACTGCACTCCAGTCTGGGCAACAGAGTGAGACTCCAACTCAAAAAAAAAAAAAGCAACCAGCTGGGTGCGGTGGCTCAAGCCTGTAATCGCAGCACTTTGGGAGGCCGAGGTGAGGGGATTGCCTGAGCCCATGGGTTACCTGAGCTCGTGGCAACTTGGTGAGACCTCATCTCTGCCATAAATCAATAAAAAGAAAAAAAAATTAGCCAGGAGTGGTAGCATGTGCCTGTAGTTTCGGCTACTTGGAAGGCTGAGGCGGAAGGATTGCCTGAGCCCAGCAGGTTGACACTGGGGTGCCGGTGAGTGTGCTACTGCACTCCAGCCTGGACGATGGAGTGTGACTATAACTCAAAAAATAAATAATAAAAGCAATGGCTATTGCTTTGCTAAGCCAGGGTCTGACCATGTGGTTCCTTGAACCATAGTTGCCATGTTTCACCTTGGAGAGGTGAAACTTCTCTCTCTCTCTTTCTCATTTACTTTTAAAATAAACTATATTTTCCACTATAAATAGCTAAATAAATAAATGCAACAGCCAAAACCTTCTGAACAGAATACAGGTATAAAACATTTTCTTCCTGTCCAGTCCCCCAAATCCCTGGAGGAAGTCACTGATAACAGTTTAGTCTCATGGCTTTTTTTTTTTTTTTGAGTCGGGGTCTCTGTCACCCAGGCTGGAGCGCAGTGGCACAATCACAGCTCACCTTAGCCTCCTTAGTAGGTGGGACTACAGGCACGTGCCACCATGCCCAGCTAATTTTATTTTATTTTTTGTAGAGAGAAGGTCTTGCCATGTTGTCCAGGCTGGTCTTGAGCTCCTGGGTTCAAACAATCCTCCTGCCTTGGCTTTTCAAAGTGCTGAGATTACAGGCATGAGCCATCATATCTGGCTGTCTTTTTCTATGAATACACAAATGTATGTACTTTTAAAAAAATAACTAGAATCATATTTTTCATATCTTGCCGCAAATTACCCTTTTCATGTCAGGAGCTCATTTTTTTTAACTGCTACATACTATTTGGTTAGATGTACTGTAATTTTTTAAATGGCTATCAGTATAGCTTTTTTATTTTTTATTTTTTTTGAGTTGGAGTCTCACTCTGTCACCCAGGCTGGAGGGCAGTGGCCGCTCCCGGCCACTGCAGCCTCGACCTGCTGGGCTCCGGCGATCCTTCCACCTCCACCTTCCAAGTAGCTGGAACTACAGGCGCACGCTACCACGCCCGGCTAGTTTTTGATTTATTGTAGAGATGAGGTCTCGCTTGCCCAGGCGGGTCTCGAACCC
>CAUYQG010257000.1:0-17557 GCA_963574415.1 Tarsius wallacei
GAGCGATTACACGTTCTCTTTGGAATTTGCAAGGTTGTACTCGGCAAAATCAGATCTTTCAAAGAACAAATGGTCTCCAGGAATTGCAACTGTCAACTTCAAAAAGAGAGGATTTGGGTAATGTTTGTGAATTGGTCACTATTTTGCATTTCCAAGAAAACCGTTCTCCGCTATTTGGCTTTTCCAAGCAAGAACCTTTCTGGCAGGTTTTCGGAGCTTGCCGATTGATCTCTCAAAGGGAGTACTTTTAACTGCCGTCAGCTCCCTTTCTGCCTCGTTCCTCCCTTTGATGCTCGACCCTTCATGGGTCTAGAGCATCATCCTTAACTTGGTGTATTTACATCATGTGGGCTGCAGTTTTTTGTTCAACAACTGTTTTCACAAACTTAGAAATGGCGTTCATAGCCGGGCTCGGTGGCTCAGCCTGTAATCCCGCGCTTTGGGAGGCTGAGGTGAGTGGATCGCCTGAGCCTGCGGGTTTGAGACCCACCTGGGCAACTTGGCGAGACCTCATCTCTACAATAAAACAAAAAAAATTAGCCGGGCGTGGTAGTGCACGCCTGTAATTCCGGCTACTCGGAAGGCTGAGGCGGAAGGATCGCCGGAGCCCAGCAGGTCGAGGCTGCGGTGGCCGGGAGTGGCCACTGCACTCCAGTCTGGGCGACAGAGTGAGACTCCAACTCAAAACAACAACAACAACAACAACAAAAACCAAAAACAAAACAAAAAAAGAAATGGCATTCATAATGATCGGGGCTATGCAAGGGAGGATAAGACAGGATCCCAGATTAGGTGCATTGGTTTTTTTTTTTTACTATTTTTTTCCTTAAAAATAAATCTTTCTCTCTCTCTCTGTCTTTACACACACACACACACACACACACACACACACACAATTTGTTTTATGACAGCTTCATTCTGTTTTTTTCTTTGAGTTGGAGTCTCACTCCGTCGCCCAGGCTGGATTGCAGTGGCACGCTCAACGGCCACCACAGCCTCGACCTGCTGGACTCAGGTGATCCTTCTGCCTCAGTCTTCCAAGGAGCTGGAACCACAAGCATGTGCCACCACGCCCAGCTAATATTTTGATTTATTGTAGAGACGAGGTCTCACCAAGTTGCCAAGGCTGGTCTCGAACACGTGGGCTCAGGAAATCCTCTCAACTCTGCCTCCCAAAGTGCTGGGATTATAGGCGTGAGCCACCACACCTGGCTGACAGCTTCATTCTTAACAGTTCATATATATGCTGAACATACTAAATAATTACAGTATTAATTTTAAAAAGAATAGTCTGTAGAATAATTGCATCACATAAAAATTACTTAATGAGAAATAGGAAAAGGAATACTCAAACTAAAAAAAATCTTAGTAAATTTTGACTTGAGATTCGATAACATTTTCTCAAAATGTTGGAATCAAAGCTTTATATTTTTACTTAAACTAAAAATAATTTTGACAGATTAAAAAAAGGGCACCAGCCTGGGCAAATTGGTGAGGCCTTATCTCTACAATAAATCAAGAAAAATTAGCTGGGCATGGGGTCACACACCTATAGTTCCAGCTACCTGGAAGGCTGAGGCGGAAGGATCGCATGAGCCCAGCAGGTTGAGGCTGTGGTGGTTGTGAGTGTGCCACTGCACTCCAGCCGGGACAACAGAGTGAGACTCAAATTAAAAAAAAAAAAAAGGCTGAAGGAGGGTTCATTTTAAAAAATAATAAAAAGGGTTTTTTTAAGGGCAACATTTTGCTTTTGATAATTCCTATAGTCCTTTCACCAAAGTGCAGGAGAAATAGGTTTATAGAATTTGAGAGCTTACAATAACCTCAGGTCATTTCTCCACAAACCCTCAGAAGAAGCGTAAACTCCATGAGCCAGGAAACTCCTAGATCAGCAACCAACCTCTGACAAACGTGGGATTAAAGCTCAGACCTCCTCCCAGTACTCAATCCCGCCCTAATCCCCCGGGATCTCATGCTTGTGTTGTTCTTTGTGGGCTCTTAGCACCTTCCTGCAGTCCTCACGCTGGGCACAGAGAGGAATGGAGCCATCGAGGACCCTGAAGTCTTCCTGTTTGGGAAAGAGTCTGGAAATAGCTGTAAAATAGCTCCACCATTCAATCGTGCGTCACATACGCCGGGGGATTGGGCCAACCCGTCTAGGAGCATTTTGGAATGGAATCGTATCAGAAGGAAAGACATAGCCAATATTCTGGAAGACCTCATGTAAGGAAGAAGTCAGAATTTTTCAAATTGTTATTGGAATAGCCAGGTCCATATTATTTTCCTCCCTAGTAGTTATGCGTGTGTGTGTGTGTATGTGTGTGTGTGTGTGTGTGTATACAATACACTACACACACACACAAATGGCAATGTTTGAACTGCTGTGAAAAGAACTGAAATTATATGAAAAGCAATTCTGGATTCTCAAAATTCCACCAACATTTTTTAAAAAAGATGTGGGGTACAATTCAAGATTAGGTATACAAGTGGTCATCATACAGGTAAAGTTTGGGCCTCCCTTTGGTCCCTACTTCCACCAACATTTAAAAAAATGATGTCACCCATAAACATTTTGTATTGAGAAATCAAAATGACTTTTGTTCATATTTAGTGGGAATTTAAAAAAATCAAAATCCTAACATAGACATAAAGAAATCTTTTGGAATCTTTTGGAAGAGTTCACACATGAAATATTTTACTATCTTCTGATTTCTCTGCTAATCTAAGATTCGTATTCTGTGTTTTAGAATCTGTTTTAGTCACGGTTGTACATCCAGTGCCTGGAATATAATCTGGCACATGATGGTCTCTGAATAAATTTGTGCTGAATAAATGGACGGCAGCGACAATGACGAAGACCCATTGTCCCTCCCCCACCTTTCTCTACTTATTTATTTATGTATTATCTTTTTGAATTGGAGTCTCACTCTGTCGCCCAGGCTGGCATGCAGTGGCACGCTCACAGCCACCACAGCCTCAGCCTCATGGGCTCAGGCGATCCCTCTGTCTCAGCCTCCCAAGTAGCTGGAACTACAGATACACGCCACCATGCCCAGCTAATTTTTTAATTTTATCATAGAGGTGAGGTCTCACCAAGTTGCCCAGGCGGGTCTCGAACCCCTAGACTCAGTTAATCCTCTCGCTTCTGCCTCTCAAAGTGCCGGGATTACAGACATGAGCGCTGCTCACCACTCGATTTAACAATGCCATGATCACGACCATTGTCCCCCAACAGAGCTGGGGGAACATATCTGCCGTTTTTGCCTTTCCTGCTCCTTCCTTAAACCGTACTTATATCCAGCACGGTGACACCTATTCACTTACTGGCGAGCCGATCCCACATCTCTGGTCGGAGACGATCCCACATCTCTAGAGGGCTTCGCCTTAGAAACTGGAAGCCCCCTTCTTTCCATGACAAGGAAGTGCCAGACATGCTGCCTGTGTTCCGCCCTGGTCTCCTGTGGGTGCCCCTGGGGTGGCGCGTGAGAAACAGACTTCCCTGGGGAAGCAGCCACGGCCACAAAAGAGTGCTGCCTCTTCCCCGCCGCGAGGGACCAATGCTCCTGTCCCCCAAAACTCGCATGGTGAAACCGAGTCACCCAGGCGACGGCATCAGGAGGCAGGCCTGTGGGAGGTGATGAGGTCATGAAGGGAGATCTCTCAGGGAAGGGGTCGGTCCCTTGTAAAAGATGCCCCAGAGAGCCTCCTGTCCCTCCTGCCACGTGAGGAGTCTCTAGAACCTGCCCTCGATGAACCAGCAAGCAGGCTCTTACCAGACACCACATCTGCCCATCCCTGATGCCGGACCTCTCAGCCTCCAGAAGCGAGAAGTACGTTTCTCTTGCTTATATGTAACAGTTTATGGTACTTTTTTTTTTTTGAGTCGGAACCCTCGGGCTGGAGTACAGTGGCCTGATCACAACTCACCACTGCCTCGACCTCGATCGCTCAGGCGATCCGTCCGCCACAGCCTTCCAAGGAGATGTAGCTGGGACTACAGGCATGCACCACCACACCCGGATAATTTTTGGATGCTTTGTAAGGACAAAGTCTAGCCATGTTGCTCAGGCTGGTCTTGAACTCCTGGAATCAGACAATCCTCTCGCCTCGGCCTCCCCAAGTGCTGGGATTACAGGCAGGAGCCACTGTGCCCGGCAGTTTATGGTATTGGTAACAGCAGCTCAACGGACTAAGGCACCCGCCAAAATTAGGATGCTCTTTCCTCTGCCTCACCAACCCCCTCCTCCCTGAAAAAAGGGTTTGGGAACCCGGGAAGGGACTCCACTTTCTACTCTGATTCATCCCATAAGGGCCCCGGTCCTGACACTGCCTTCCTTCGCCGCTCCTCCTCCTCCAGCAGATTCACACCCAGCCCCAGCCCCCACACAACCGGTTCCTTCCAGCAACACCCCCCCCCACTTCTGTGTCAGAAGTGAGGGCTTTTAGGGCCGAGTGACTTGTCCTCGGGATCTCCTGAGTCTGACACCATTTCTTCCCAATTCAGCGTCATTTCAAACACAGTCCAGACACGCATATTTACAGCACACTTTCATTTAAAGAAAACATAAAGTAGAAAGCCAGAGAGCCTGTGAAAACAGCTTGGTGTGTCACCATGACGCGTGAGGGGCGAGGAGGGCCTTCGGAAGGTTACTACAGAACGGTGGCAGGTGTTGGTGCCGCTAGGCAGGAATCCCAGGAAAGCATTTCATTCCTGAACCCCCAAGAGTCCAGTGTGGGTCCAGAGAGGCCAGGGGAGGCGGTGGAGACAGGCATCTGGGCTCCTGGGAGACACCATTATCTGTGGCCCTCATAATCGGTTACTAAGGTTGAGCTCAGGAAAATAAATAAATAAGGAGGAGAGAAAAAAAATAAAGAAGCCAAGATGAGTGGAGCTGCAATCAGCAACAAAGAGAAACAAATGTGTGTCCAGCTGGTTGGGGAAACACGACCCATACTGTTTTATCTATTTTTGAGTCGAGGCCTCACTCTGTTGCTCAGGCTGGAGTGCAATGGCATGATCACGGCTCATCGCAGCCTTGAACTCCCGGGCCCAGGTGAGGACCACCACACCTGGCTTATTTCTTTTATTTTTTCGATCTCCTGGGCTCAAGCAATTCTCCAGCCCCGGCCTCCCAAAGGGCTGGGATGACAGGCATAAGCCACCACGCCTGGCTTGCTCCACTATTTTCTGTGGCATCTCACAGGTCTTACAGGGGAACCTCATTTTGCACTCTCCAACACTTTTCTTTAGGCTCGTTTCCATTAAAAGCTAACCTCTACTGTTTGCAGCTGACGGAAAGCCACACATCCTCAGCTGGGATAAATCACTGCACTTTATGTGGGCTCCATAAGGGACAAATATTCTCAACGATGTTGCAGAAACAAAGGCTGCCAAAGAAAATGCTTTGACTTTTCTTTCAAACCATCACATTGGTAGACAGTGGCTGCGACAGTGCTGAGAGCTGGACGCAGATCCGAGGTCACTGGGAGAGGCGGGAGTTCTGGTTCAGACCACGAGGAGCGACTTCCCTGAGCGCCTTGGCCGTTGAGTGGAGGCCCCAAACGGCTTAGGAGGAAGAACCACAGTGACAAGAGGCCATGGCTCCCTGGGATGAATCG
Organism: Tarsius wallacei; assembly: GCA_963574415.1. Taxonomy (NCBI): domain Eukaryota; kingdom Metazoa; phylum Chordata; class Mammalia; order Primates; family Tarsiidae; genus Tarsius; species Tarsius wallacei. The sequence continues at coordinate 5,620 of CAUYQG010257000.1, forward strand.
CAAAGGAGAAAGAAGCCCGTCTTCATCAAGTTTAGAACCAACCCGACAAGATCAAAGGGATCTGCCACCATTTGACAGCGTGCCAGAACAAAGCACAGCATTCTTTGAAGGAAGACAGCGTAACCCGGACTCCTTGTGTTGCAGTATACACAGAGTGTCCAGCCTAAGATAAAAAATTACGAGACGTGTAGCAGGGGATGGGCTTAATAGAAGATTCACGATTACAGAAGAAAAGGTCAGATTTTTGTTCCTGGTTTTTTGTAGAAGTTGAGCCTCCGTGCCTCATGGGACAGTAGCAAGTGCTCAAATACACATGTAATTGGAGTCCCAGAAGGAGAGGAGGGGGAAGAAATTAAGGGAAAAAATCTGAAGAAATAATGGCTGAAATGTGCCTAATTTTGGTGAAAAATGTCAACCTACAGATCCAAGGAGCTCAGCAAACTTTGGGAGGATAAATAAAAAGGAAACCCCGCCTACATCACGTTGACCAAGTGCTCACAATTACGTAATTTCCCTGCTGACTTGCTGACTTGACAAAACTTTGGTCAGGCTTCTCCCCTCCCCACAGGCCCCTGATTTGTGGCTCATCCCCAAGCTTGAGCAAACTCTAAGGTGCAAAGCATCCTCCCTTAACAGCCATTCCCAGTATCAGCCAACCACAGAAAAAAACTGCCTGTTTAAGTGCCCTGACTCTGCCACCTGCTTCACCCCTGCTGCCTGCTTGAAGTCCCTTCAGTCCTGTTGACCCCTCCCTAGAAAAGGAAAGCCTTTTTCTGTTTGATTGTGAAAAACACTTGTAAATCCTTATGTCGAAACTGTTGTCCCTATTGTGATAGTCTTTTTTTTTTTTAGTTGGAGTCTCACTCTGTCACCCACACTGGAGAGTAGTGATACACTCATGGCCATCGCAGCCTCGACCTGCTAGGCTCAGGCAATCCTTCCACCTCAGCCTTCCAAGAAGCTGGAACTACAGGTGTGTGCCACCACGTTTGACTAATTTTTTGATTTATTGTAGAGACGAGGTCTTGCCAAGTTGCCCAGGCTGTTCTCCAGCCCATGGGCCAGGCAATCCTCTTGCCTCCACCTCCCAAAGTGCTGGGATTACAGGCATGAGCCTCTGCGCCTGGCTTGTGATAGTCTTTATGAATATAATCTCTCCTTATCTACTTACAGATTTATTTATTTATTTATTTTTTGAGTTAGTCTCACTCTGTTGCCCAGGCTGGAGTGCAGTGGCACACTCGTGGCCAACCCAGCGTCGACCTGTTGGGCTGCAGTGATTCTCCCACCTCAGCCTTCCAAGTAGCCGGAACTACAGGCGCGCACTACCACACCCAGCTAATTTTTTTGATGTATTGCAGAGACGAGGTCTCACCATGTTGCCCAGGCTGATCGTGAACCCACGGGCTCAGGCAATCCTCTTGCCTCAGCCTCCCAAAGTGCTGGGACTACAGACTTGAGCCACCACGCCCGGCCCATATTTATTTCTATTTGACATAGTCAAATTGCTGAACACTAACTATAAAGAGAAAATTCTTAGAAGCCAATAGAGGGAAAAAAGACGTGTCCAGGGGAAAGAAACAATACTGAGCCCTCATTAGAAACAATGGCCACTAGAGGATACTGGAGTGATAGCTTTAAAATGCACAAATGAAAAAATCATGGGCCCCAAATCCTGTATCTAGTAAATATATCCATTAACAATGAGTGAAATAAAGACATTTTCAGGTAACTAAAACCTGAGAGACTCTCACCAATGGACCTACGGCAAGAAGTGTTAAAGGATGTTCTTCAGCTTGAAGGAAAATGACTTCAGACGGAAGTTCAGATCCAAAGGAAAGACGAGGGGTGCTGAGAATGAGGGGCACGGGTCCCTTCTGGCTAGAGTGCGGATGGACAATCCGTGCGGGGTCTCATAAGTCCTGACACCGAGACACAGCCAGGATGCGAGCCTTACAGAGGAGCCGGTTTAGAGCTGGGCAGTCCCAGGTGTGAGTCCTAGTTCCATCAGTGCCCGGCAAATTACCACGGGCAGGTTGTTCACTTGTCATTCATTCAGCAAATATTAGTGAACATCGAAGTGCAAGGCACTCCTCTAGGCCTGGGGGACTCAGTAGTGAACAAAACCGTCTACATTTCTGCCTTTGCAGGGCTTATAGTCCGGGAACATAAAGGCCGTACACACACGTTTCCTCCTCTGTTAAACCAGTCTAACCAATATCTTAGCATTACTGTGAAGATGAAGATAAAGCATGTGAGATGCTCGGCAAAGCATATGGTGCTCGACAGACCTTTAATGACGGCCACCACACACTTCTTCATGATGACAACAGCCACGTTTCCAAGTACCAGCCTCTGCTTGTCTGTCAGAGTGAAGGAAAGGGGAAGAGGGAGGAGAGAAACACGAACAGAAGAGGCAGGCCACCTCAGCTGACGTCCTCTGCAGTGTCCAGCTCTTCTCTGCTTGGCCGGGTGATTCTGATCCTCCCTCCTTCTCTGTCTCTGGCTCCTAATGGGCACTGCCCTCTGCATCTCCAAGGCCATCACAGAGCCCTCCGGAGGCCGATGACGAGTCTGATTTTGAACTGGAGGAAGAACTGTGACTGTCAGAGTCTGTGATTTCATTGGCAATTCAAACCCAAACGCAAGACCAGGTTATGTCTGAGCAGAGCAGCCACAGCTGCCACGGGCAAAGTGGCTGTGGCCAACCCAGCTCCCTTAGCAGCTGTTCTATTCTTGCTGCTGACAGATGCAAATGGAGGTTGAGAGGCTTAGGCTGAGGCAAAAACTAATGCTTTAACTTAAAAAGGATGACGATTTACTTTGATGGAAAAGTCACTTGTACCTTCTCAAACTTCTCTAAAGCTGCCACAAATATCGAGTCTCGTCAGTACTACTAAGATCTCTTATACAAGGGAGGACTATTGGCTGGGCGCAATTGCTCAAGTCCGTGATCCCAGCACTTTGGGAGGCTGGGGCGGAGTCTGAGGCCAGGAGTTCAGGACCAGCTTGGGCAACAAAGCGAGACGCCATCTCTACAAAAAATAGAAAAATTAGCCAGGTGTGGTGGTGCACACCTGTAGTCCCAGCTCCTGAAGAGGCTGAAGTGGAAGGACTGCCTAAGCCTAGGAGGGCGAGGCTGGAGCGAGCTGTATTGTGCCACTACATTCTAGCCTGGGTGACAGAGGGGACCCTGTCTCAAAAAATAATAATAATAAAAACAACAAGGGATAGTTATGTAAAATGTAAACAGCAGGAGAGGCTGGGAGAGGAATATATGGAAACTTCCCTGTACTATTATTGTAACTTTTCCGTAAGAAGTTCAATTACAAAGTTTTATTTTTATCTGTCTATCTATCAATCAATCTATCATCTATCTAACCATCAATCCCTCCATCTACCTGTTTATTTTCGAGTCGGGGTCTCACTCTGTTGCCCAGGCTGGAGTGCAGTTCATCTGGATGAGTATCTAAGAGACCCTTGGATGCCAGCCCTCCCACAGACCTGGCCCCTCCACACCCACCCCATCATTAACTGCTGGACGTCTCAGCATCAGAGGTGGACACGGCTGACACAGCAGCCCTTCTCCCTGGAGCCATTGCGTTTCCACTTTGCCAGGTACAAAGGCTCCTAAGAGGCAGAAAGCCATGTGAATTTTGTTCTGCCAAGAGAGAATATCTAAAAATGTCAACTCCGTGATCTCCTTTATATGCCTTTATGCTTTCAAGTGAAGGGCACAGTCACGGGAATTTGTATCAGTTGCAAAAGCAGTTTTCAGTATTCTTAGCTGCTGAGGAATTATTTTTAAAATCTGCTTTCTTTTCATGGAAAATGTGGCTGGAAATTGGAACGGGAGACGGCTCCCATCCTGACACCACGTCTTCTCCTACACCACAGAACTACTGATGCTCAGAGAGTGATTAGAAGCACATTGAGAACAGTAATTTATCTTGCGACCCTAACCCTGGGGATCCCCCTTATTAATTCATGGCACAGGGGGCATGTGTTGGGGCTCTTCTGAGTGGGCTTTACGGACAGACCCCAAAGGTCCTTAAGCCCATTTACATTTTTGTAGTTAAAGCAGAAAACATGACTTTGGCCTTCTGGTGTTTAATTTAATGACTGAAAACAAACAGTATATGCCCTGGCCGTTACACTGAGACTGATTTGGCAACTCCAAATACTCCTCTTTTTTGACCCTGGTGATCCCTGCTGAGCCTGGAAAGGGAGAGGAGTGCCATTACGGAATGAGTCCCAGCTATCGCTGCAACAAGCTCTGCCAAGTTCTTCACACTTGGCGTAGTCACTAAGAAGGCAACGAAAAGATACTTGGTCTGGTTGTTGCTCAGATAATGCCATGAGCAGCTCACATGCATACACCACTAACCACGTGCCAGATAATTAAGAATGATAGATGAACTAATTTTATCTTCATCACAAACTTAAAAAGTAGGTACCAGTGTCACTCCCATTTTAGAGACACAATCAAGGTATAAAGCAGTTGAGGGTAGTGAGTACCTATGGAGCCAGGATTTGAACATAGGCAGTTCCTGATTCACGGCTGAGTCGTGGTGTTTAAAAAAAATTGCATGCCTTAATTTTCCCCTCTACCAAGAAAAAAATACAACTAATAAATGATCAGACACATTTTACTTAAGGCTCCATATGGAGCTGTACAAATGACAAGTTCTAAAGCTCAACTTAAATAACAGCTACAGAGTATCTGCTTTCTTCTTTCTCAGAGTCTCTCAATCTGAGGACGATTCCTTCTTTCCTCAGATAAAGAAAAGCATCTCAAATTAATATAACTTTTCTATTTGCAGATGACATGATCTTATTGGTAGAAATCATGAGGAATCCACACACATACACACAGGCCATTAAAGTCAATAAATGAGTTCAGCTGGTTACAGGACGTAAGATCAACATATAAAGATCCACTGTATTTCTATACACAACAGAGAACAATCTAAAAATGAAATCCAGAGAACAATTCCACATACAATAGAATAAAAAAAGAATGAAATACTCAGGAATAAACTGAACGAAAGAAATATAAAATCTGTACTCTAAAAACTACAACATATCATTTTAGGAAATTAAAGAAGCTTCAAAATAAATGGAAAGATATCCCATGTTCACAGATCGGATGACACAATAATAAAAATGGCAATACACTCCAAATTGATTTAATACCATACCTGTCAGAATCTCAGCTGCCTTTTTTCTCGAAATTGATAAGCTGATCTCAAGGGCCAAGAATAGTCAAAACAATCTTGAAAAAGAACACTCAGCCGGGCTCGGTGGCTCAGCCTGTAGTCCCGCACCTTGGGAGGCTGAGGTGAGTGGATTGCCTGAGCCCGCGGGTTCGAGACCCGCCTGGGCAACTTGGCGAGACCTCATCTCTACAATTAATCAAAAAATCATCCGGGCATGGCAGCGCGTGCCTGTAATTCCGGCTCCTCGGAAGGCTGAGGCAGAAGGATCGCCGGAGCCCAGCAGGTCGAGGCTGCGGTGGCCGGGAGCGGCCACTGCACTCCAGTCTGGGCGACAGAGTGAGACTCCAACTCCAAAAAAGAAAAAGAACACTTTCCAATTTCATAGCTACCTTTGAAGATACAGTCATCAAGATCGTCAGTGTGGAACTGATAGGACAGAAGACCTAGACCAATGGAATAAAACAAAGAGTCCAGAGATAGACCATTACATTCATGATCAATTGATTTTTGACAAGGGCGCCAAGACAACTTAATAGGGAAAGGGTAGTCTTTCAACAAATGGTGTTAGGAGAACTGTCTGTTGACAACCAAAAGAAGGACACCATACGTGAATTTTACATCACACCATACATGAAAATTAACTCAAAAAATTCGGGACTAAAGGAGAGCAAAAACAATAAAATTTTAGCAGAAAGGTAAATCCTCATGACCTTGGATTAGGCAACGGTTTCTTAGCTATGACATCAAGAGCACAAGCAACAAAACAAAAAATCATACTTTACCAAAAGGAAGAACTTTTGTGCTTCAAAGGGCATCATTAAGTGAAAAGACAACACAAAGAAAAGGATAACATATTTAGAAATCATTTATTTGATAAGGGCCTTATGTCCAGAATATATAAAGAACTCTTTTTTTTTTTTGAGTTGGAGTCTCACTCTGTCACCCAGGCTGGAGTACAGTGGCATGCTCACAGCCACCTCAGCCTCGACCAGCTGGGCTCAGGAAATCCTTCCGCCTCAGCCTTCCAAGTAGCTGGAACCACAGGCATGTGCCACCACGCCTGGCTCATTTTTTGATTTATTGTAGAGATGAGGTCTTGCCATTTTGCTCAGGCTGGTCTCAAACCCCTGAGCTCAGGCAATCCTCTTGCCTCCACCTCCCAAAGTGCTGGGATCACAGGGTTGAGCCACCACGCCTGGCCTATATAAAGAACTTTTACAACTCAATTATAAAAAGGCAACTAAAAAGTGAGCACAAAATATTTGAATGGATATTTCTCCAAAGAAGATCCACAGATGGCCCATAAGCACATGAAAAGACACTGAACATCATGAATCATTAAAGAAATCAATCGAATTCACAGTGAAGGCCAGGCACAGTGGCTCATCCCTGTAATCTCAGCACTTCGGGAGCCTGAGGCAGGAGGAATGCTTAAGCCCAGGAAGTCGAGAGCAGTTACCGCAACAGAGCAAGACCAGCTCTACAAAAAGTAAAATAATTAACCGAGCACGGAACACCTGTAGCTGCAGCTACTGGGTTGGGGGAGGGCGGTGCTGAGGTGGATCACGTGAGCCCAGGAGGTTGAGGCTGTGGCGAGCTGTGAGCATGCCTCTGCACTCCAGCCTGGATGACAGAGTGAGCCCCAGACTCAAAACTGCACAAAACCAAACAAAACACATTCCCAGTGAGATCACTTGGAAGGCTACAGTCAAAAGATGGAGCGCACAACGTGCTGGCAAGGATATATGGAAACTGGAGCCCTCACGTACTGGCTGGTGGGAGTGTAAAGTGGTAAAGCCACACTGAGAAACGGCTTGGAAGTCCTCAAGAAGCTAAACAGAGAGTCACCACATAGCCCGGCAATTCCATTCCTAATATATATGCAGAGCTGGGTGTGGGGACTCATGCCTGTAATCCCAGCACTTTGGAGGCAGAGGCGAGAGGACTGAGTCCAGGGGTTTGAGACCAGCCTGGGCAATATGGCAAGACCTTGTCGCTTCAAGAAATCAAAAATTAGCTGGGCACGGTGGCACATGCCTGTAGTTCCAGCTACTTGGAGGGCTGAGGTGGAAGGATCGCCTGAGCCCGGCAGGTCGAGGCTGCGGTGGCCGGGAGCAGCATGCCACCGCACTCTAGTCTGGGTGACAGAGTGAACTCTGACTCAAAACACACACACACACACACACACACACACGAAAACAGAAAACACATTACCAAAAACTTCTAGATAAATCTTCACAACAGTATTATTCATAATGGCCTAAAAGTAGAAACAACCCAAGCGTCCATCACCTGATGGATGGATAAACAAAATGTGGAATAGTTATGCAATGAAGTATTACTTGACAAATGAAGAAATAAGGTTCTGATACATGTTATAACATGGATGAACCCTAAAAACATGATGCTAAGTTAATGACAGCAGAAAAAATTCGGAGACGAAGATCAGTGGCTGTCTGAAACTGGGGTAGAGGGGAGTGGAGAGTGGCCGCTAACGGGTATGGGGTTTCTCTCTGAGATCACTGCCATCCTTCAAATGTGTGTCTACTTTGAAAGTCAGTTGAAACTGAACCCCCAGTGGAACAGGACTGAATGGGTGGGCCTTTCAGAGGAGACCGGGTGGTGGGGACTTCGCACTCATTAATGGATTAGCCCATTCATGGGTTAATGTGTTATCAGTGGAGTGGGTCTGTTGTAAAAACCAGGCTGGGCCAGGCTCGGTGACTCAGCCTGTCATCCCAGCACTTTGGGAGGCCGAGGTGAGTGGATTGCCTGAGCCCACGGGTTCGAGACCTGCCTGGGCAACTTGGCGAGACCCCGTCTCTACAATAAATCAAAAATTAGCCGGGCGTGGTAGTATGGTGGGGTGGCTGTGGGCATGCCACTGCACTCCAGCCTGGGCAACGGAGTGAGACTCCAACTCAAAACACACACACACACACACACACACACACACACACACACACACACAACCAGGCTGGCTCTCTCTTGCCCCGTGATGTCTTCTGCCACGTTATGACACAGCATGACCCTCTCCAGAAGCTGACCATTGGCAGTTCCTTGACCTGGGACTTCTCAGCCTCCAGGACTGTATGAAATAAGCATGTTTTCCTTATAATTGACCCAGTCTTGGGTATTCATTATAGCAACAGAAAATGAACTAAAGTGCCCTGGATTCAGTCATACCTGCAGCCACTCAGTTCTCCCTCTTGCATTAAGCTAAGTCTGAGACAATGATAAAATGTCTGAAATTTTATAGTGCTGACCCTTGCACAACTTGGTGAATATACTAAAAACGTTAAAAGTGGAATTATTCACTTTAAAAAGGTGAACTTTAGGGTATGTGTATTAGATCACAGCAAAGCAGTTATATTTTTAACAGTACTCTCTTCCTTGAAGTCATCATACAATGTTACTCTCCTGACTTAGAAAAAGCTAGCACACAAAAGTCCTGAAAAGTTTCAGCTCACAGAAGTAGTCAAAATCCACTTAGTAGCAAAACAGTAATTCTTTTTTTTTTTTTTTTCAGTTGGAGTCTCATTCCGTCACCCAGGCTGGAGTGCAGTGGCACGCTCACGACCACGTCAACATGCTGGGCTTCAGCGATCCTTCCGCCTCAGCCTTCCAAGTAGCCAGAATTATAGGTGCGTGCCACCATGCCTGGCTAATTTTTTATTTATTGTAGAGACGAGGTCTCACCAAGTTGCCTGGGCTAATCTCGAATCCGCAGACTCAGGCAAGTCACTCGTCTTGGCCTCCCAAAGTGCTGGGATGACAGGCTGAGCCACTGAGCGCAGCCAAAACAGTGATTCTTACAGAACAATGCTTTGTAAGTTTATGGCTTTTTAATTTCTTACTATTCCCCCTTCACGTTACTTCTATATAAGCTAGAAAATAAATGTAGAAAGACACTGGTAAGCAATTTTCCCTGCCTTCGAAAGATATGCAGATGGCTTTGGATACATCATCATTCTATCAGCTTCCCTAACCATACGTTTTAAGAACAGTAAATGCCTGTTGTAAGTGTGACATGCTGACACCATTCCCTCTTACTTTTTTTTTTTACTAGTAACCAAACAGATGGCTAACCTTCTGCTACAAAGTGATAAGCAGTTATATCTGATAAGCACAGACACTTCTGTCACTACATTAAATCCTATGTTAACAACAATCTGGAAACAACAGACGCTTTGTTACAAGAAATGAAAGAGATACCCTTTCCACAACTTGGTTACCACACAAAAACTTACTGGTGAAATTCTCTGTAGAGCTGCTCATGATAAATAAGTCTTTTATATCCTATTGAAGGCATATAACCGTATCGTACAACTGAACATGCCAATATACAAACAAAAGTACTTCCAGGACACCAAAAGCCCGTCAAGTGCAACAGGTGTGGGGCTTGATGTATTCAGCATCTCTTGTCAACACAGTTACTCTGATACTGGTCAGTGCCCCATAGTTGTCCTGCCTTCCCGATGCCTCACAGTTCCTGCACGTTAAGGCAACATGTCTAGTGGTTCTCTATTACTCTCCAGTTGTTCCCCGGCAAGTGAAAACCATCCCTATAACTCCTGGGAGACAGGCCGGGGTGAGTGGGGGGACATACACCTAGCGAATCAAGCTTAAGCTGAACTACATATCTGCTTAAAACAATGCTAATGCCCAATCTTCTCTACGTTTGCTGAGCACAGACACATCTGTCTTATCTGTCTTCTTGGGCAGTTTCATCAGCACTGCTCGAAAGCCACACTTAACATAAAGGTCACCGATCCTGAAATAGGTCACCAATCCTGAAATCCTAAAATTCAGCAAATCTGCATCAAAGTTATCTTTATGAAAAGAGGTCAATGCTAATTAAGATTGGAATTTGAGTCTACCAGTATGTGAAGATTTGCACACCTTACAATTTAATTTTCCCCATCATTCACAAATATTCTTTTTAGTGATACTAAAATATTATTAGATGCATGATAAATGAAAATATCTTTATTTTATGGATCTTAGAGCATCGATGATACCATGGCTTGTATGTGTGAATGAATAAATAGATAAGGTTTGACTGAGACCGAATTATTGTCGATAAAGCGATACACAGTTCATCACACTCTACGACTGGAACAGGTTTAAAAACTACTGCCAAGGAGAACAAAGACAGTGTCCTTGGATAGAACTGAAGGCTGCTCAACGGGATACTTGGAAAATAGGGAACATTCAAATGTTTACACGCTTGGTGAGTAGCAGAGACCAAATGAAGCAATAAAGCAGTTAGATAATCGTATTCTGGTACTAAAGTCAGATTCAAACTATAAGGGGCTGTTAGCATATTTAAAAAATACAGTAGGCCTTGAACAATGCTGGGGCTAGGGACATCAACTCCCGTGTAGTTGAAAAATCCACATATAATTTTTCACGCCCCAGAAACTGACCTGCCTCACAGCCAACTGTCGCCTGGAAGTCTTATCAATAACATACACAGTAGATTAACTCGTATTTTACGTGTTATGTATAGTAAATACTGTATTGTTACAATGAAGCCAGAGAAAAGATTATTCAGAAAATCATAAGGAAGAGACTTACCATACTGTGCTGTGTTTATCAAGTCATCTGTTTCCAAGATGAATCCTCCACGGGACAGGGCAGCAATTGCAGGCGCAGACCTCCATCTACGGTGCCTGTCAAGCGTTCAACTTTTCCTGGTAACTTCTCGGAAGCAGTTCCGTCATCACTAGTGGCACTTCGTGTGGGTTCCATGGTGCTATTCAAGGTTAATGGTCTTGCACCAAACATGACGAAAAATATGCAAGAACTGTGAGACCACTTTTTACTGGGATAAAAATTTATAGTCAGGTGCAGTGGCTCACACCGGCAATCCCAGGACCTTGTGAGGCTGAGGCATCAGGATTGCTTGAGCTGGGAGCTCGAGACCAGCCTAGGCAACATAGTGAGATCTCATCTCTACCAAAAAATTCAAAAATTAGCCAGGTGTGGTGGTGCACACCTGTAGTCCCAACTACTCGGGAGGCTGAGGCAGAAGGATTACCTAAATCCAGGAAGTCGAGGCTGCAGTAAGCTATGATCATGTCACTGCACTCCAGCCTGGATGACAAAGTGAGACCCTGCCTGTCTTTTAAAAAAAAAAAAAAGCAGTAGGATTGTCATCTGGGATATACACACAGACTGGGTGGCCTCTAGTATGTCTGGTGAACAAAGGAAAAAGTTAGAATTTCATCAGAGAAAGCGCAAATTTACAAAAGCTATTTTAAAAGAAAGCTCATCGGTCCTGGCAGCATCTTTTTTTTTGTTTTTTGAGTTGGAGTCTCATTCTGTCACCCAGACTGGAGTGCAGTGGCCGCTCCCGGCCACCGCAGCCTCGACCTGATGGGCTCTGGCGATCCTTCCGCTTCTGCCTTCCAAGTAGCTGGAACTACAGGCGTACACTACCACGCCCAGCTAGTTTTTGATTTATTGTAGAGATGAGGTCTTGCCAAGTTGCCCAGGCGGGTCTCGAACCCGCGGGCTCAGGCAATCCACTCACCTCAGCCTCCCAAGGTGTGGGATTATAGGCTGAGCCACCGAGCCCGGCTCTGGCAGCATCTTACAAGAGCTGGTGAGTTTGGCTTGGTGTTAGTAGTTGCTGGGTAGGGCCTGCGATCTTGGAGCTATGGTTAAGCCTTTGCAGTCTTGGATTAGTTGTGCCAGGCAAGTGATCTTTTATA
>CAUYQG010257002.1:0-13809 GCA_963574415.1 Tarsius wallacei
TGACTGTATGTGTGTATATGTATTTATGTATGTGTATGTATGTATACATTGATGAATATCTATTTTATACTTTCTCTACCATGCTTTTTTTTGAAAATCTCAAGAAACAAGGAAGGACTAGGTTGTGGTCAGACATGACCAGGCAGACTCAAATGGGGACCATGCTCTGGCCTCCAATCTCCATTGCCCATTAAGAACTGGAGACTGAGCCAGGCTTGGTGGCTCATCCTGTAATCCCGCACCTTTGGGAGGCTGAGGTGAGTGGACTGCCTGAGCCCGCGGGTTTGAGACCCACTTGGGCAACTTGGCGAGACCTCATCTCTACAATAAATTTTTAAAAATCAGCCGGTCATGGTAGTGCACACCTGTAATTCCAGCTACTCGGAAGGCTGAGGCAGAAGGATCGCCGGAGCCCAGCAGGTCGAGGCTGCGGTGACCGGGAGCGGCCACTGCACTCCAGTCTGGGCGACAGTGAGACTCCAACTCAAAAAAAAAAAAAGAACTGGAGACTGATCCCGGCTGGTGGTAAATTAAGAGTACCGAGAAAGTTCTTGCTGCCTGCCTGTTCATAAGGATGGTCTGTAGAAATCCAGATAGGTCAGGGTCTCAGGTTCAGAGACCCACAGAAGCCAGGCAGGTAATGCAAGTTCATGAAATGGGCTGAGAAAGAGCCTTCCTGGGCCAACTTAAATGTAGGACCCTGGCTGAAGGGCAGTTGCTTCTCAGTTCTTGCATCAGTATGTTGTTAGACAGGAATGCAAGTCCTGTGCTTCTAAACAACCCAGACTTTCAATTACAAAAAAAAAAAAAAAAAACTACCTTGTTTTATGTTGTCAAGTATCCAAAATTGTATAACACTATACAGGCCAGATCTGAACTTCAAGTTATCAGGAGGCAAACTTGGTCCCAAGGATGTAAAATGTATGATCTTTATAATTACCAGGCATCTCCTCAGTATCTGTTTAGATCAAGAACTTCTTATCTGGTAAAATTAGGCAATAATTCTACCTCTCTGGAGCTTGGTGCCTCCTGTATAAGAGACATTTAATTTTCAACTGAAATTCTAGATGTTTTCTTTAAGGTTCACTCAGATATTCAAAGTGGCATAAGTCCTAGAGACACAAAGCTGATAGTCAAGGCCCTTGCTTTCATGAAGCTCACATGCAAAGAGGAAAGGTAGAGAAAGTATAAAATAGATATTCATCAATGTATACATACATACACATACATAAATACATATACACACATACATTCATGCATGCACATCATACACACACACGTGTTCACATTGTGGATGAACTGGATTTGCACATGACTTGGAAATGGAAAATAAAAGAAAGAAAAACATTAAAGAAGATGCTTTGGTCTGTGGCTTTAAAACAGGTGAAAGAGGAGGCTCAGGGCATGAGGAAGGTTAGGAATGAATCAAGAACTCTGAATTAAACATGTCTAGTCTGATTTGGGTTTTAGATATCCAAGCAGCAGCATCAAGTAGGGTGCTGAAGGCTATATGCATGAAAATGGAAATGTGCTTGATGGTTTCCTCAAGACTACCTAAGGAGTCAATGGACATAGACTGAAAATCTACAATGCTGCTTGTAATAACATTGACAATCACCAAAGTTAGTTGCAAAACTGACTTAGGAGTCAGGGTTCACGCTCTACATCACCAATATCTCAGTCAGGTTATACTAATAGTTCCAGAACAATTATTTTTATAATTTTATGATCAAGTTGTTGGAAATATGTGTCTTTTTGCTTTTTTAGATCCGTTTAGACATATTCTTTCCTCACTGGAAAGAGGCCCTGGAGTTTGTTCTTCCTGTTTCATCATTACAACCAAACCCAAGTCCCAGAGAATGGCTTTGATGCCATGAGCCATAGAACAGAAAAGTGCAAGGGGGTAGCATCTCCAGCCTGCCTTGTGTCCAGACACACAATTTCCTGAGGGTATCCTAGGTGAATGATCACATCTGTGAGCATCAAGAGCTACACATTGATGTTTATTAATTAAAATTATGACTCTACTATGAAAAAATGGCTCATTGGTTCTGGCGTTGTAACCATGCCTACCTACAGAGGTTTTTTGCTTATTTGTTTGTTTTTTTCCTAATAGAGCTCAGGACTTTACGGTGACTGTAATATTATTTGCAATAGTTATACTTTTTAACAAGATGCACATTCACCACTTTCTCCTAATTAACTGAGCCCTTTTACCCCCTAAGCTACCTTGTCAGTGTCTATAGTTTCATAGCACTCCTCCCAAAAGGACATCATGCAATGTCAAGGTACTATGAGGAGAAATAGAGCCCTAAACCTAAACAAAGGTAAACTGAGCCTCCAGAAGAAATGAAACTCTGGACAGACTAGAAGATGCTCTTATGTCAAATGGGTGGTGAATATTGGGGAACATTTGAACCAGTTGTCACTAACTACAGAAAAAATAAAAACAGAAAAGGACCCAGATAGCTCTTCTACTTTGTGAAACTGTCCTCCTCCTTCCCCAAAGAATGGCTCTAGCCTTAACAGAAAGGGACAAGAGGAATGCCTTGGTCTTTATTGTGCTGCAGAACTGGTTCAAAACACTGCTCAAAGTCAGGGAGAAAATACTTGCTTTATTAAACCCTCCTAGCCCAAAATCAGCCTTTTCAGATTAATATGCCACCCAATATTGCTTTCCAAATGTTAGGAGCAATGACCTGGAAAAGTGAAAATCTTTATTTAAGAGTGTTGATGTCTGCATCTATATGAATGGATCTTTAGTTGTAAAAAGAACAAAACAACTGCTGGTTGGAGTTAAATAATCTTTCATTGTTCAGATATGAAACTTGCTGTTGCCCCAGTGAAGGTTTCTAGAGAGTAGAGCCATAAAGTATGAATGTCTGTTTAGGACATAAAGTCATAAGGGAGCGTCACTTCCATTCTAACATTAGAAAAAGCCAGATAAGCTATAAAATTATAGTTTTTAAGCCCGTGAGAGCTAAAGATGTCAATAAACATTTTTAAATGAGTTAAATTCCAAAAAGCAATGAGCCCTTTCTTGGAGAATAGAGACCCATAGCTGCTTGCATCCTAAGTGGAGTAAAGAAAGGAGGAACCCAGCATTAAAAAAAAATAAGAAACCATCCAGGCAATTTTATAAGTCACACATGGTCATGTATGAGCTGGTAAGACAGGGGGTCCATGGGGTCACTTCCACAGAAAACTCGGTTCTCATGTCCCAAATATTTCCCATAGATCTATACAAAACATATGAGAGTAGCATATGAAAGGTTGGGGCAGGACAAGGACCTGAAAGAATCCCCTCTCCTGAGGCACATGGGGCTTTCTGTAAGTTTGAGACACTGTGACCCATTGCAGATAGAAAAGGACAGGGAAAGAGAGCTGAGAAAATCTCCCTGAGACACCATAGACTTGCATCCAGAGACCAGAGCAGTTGACTAAAGTTGAAACTGGCCAGGATTAGAGCCAGGGGAAAATCCATTCAAGGAGGGTCTTCACATCATACAGAGTAGTAACTGTCCAAAGCCTGGGAGATGGGTAGCCTGATGGAAGGAGGCCTCCCAAGAAATAGAAAGCCAGGAATAGAACTGGGAAAAAATAGAGACTTGTTCACAGTGGCCCCCAAAATTGACAGGAAATCTAGAAAACAATCTCTCATTGTTCAGAAAGCTATAGTAATCAAAGAAATTTCCCAAGTCTCACCTCTTCTCAGATCTCAAGCCCTGCTAAAAGGAGAGTCTTGATCACACCCTCGAAACATTTAAAGCTGGCCATGAACTGAATGTAACCAAAGCTGCAACAAATTCCAGGCTAAATTCAACTACATATTGGATTAACTCATTCTTTCACATAATAGCCTGACAGAAAGAGGGGCTTGTCCTTTACGGGAGATAAAGTTTACTCATTGCTAATACTTCAGTCCTTTCATATGTTACACATCGTGGAAAATTAGGAGACACAAAAAGAAGCAACAAAATGTTACCATAGTTAAGGACAAAAGCAATGAAATCAGATCCAGAGGAGGTCTAGACATTGGACTTATCATCCGGGGAATTGCTGGAGGGGAGGGGGACTATGATAAATATGTTAAAGGATTTAAAAAGATATTGTGGACAATATGTAAAAAGATGGGTAATTTGACTAGGGAGATGAAAACTATAAATGAGAACAAAATGGAAATGTTAAAAATAAGAAATCTAATTTCAGAAATGAATAATTTATTCAATAAGGCGACAAACTGGACATAGCATAAAAGAGGATTCATGAATTTGATAACAGAAATTATCCAAATTAAAATATGTAGAGAGAAGATTGGAAGAAAAAAAGAAAAAAAAAAAAAAACAGAGTATCTGAGATCTCTGAAGCAATATGAAATGGTCTAACATGAGATTAAAGTCCCAGAAGAAGAGGAAAGATAGAATGAAGCAAAAGAAATATTTGAAAAGATAATGGCCAAGAATGTTTTTCAAAACTGATTAAAGATAACAACTCAAAGATCCAACAACTCAACAAACCACAAGCAGGGAAACATAAAGGGAACCATTATCTTGGCAATCAAGCTGCGGAAAATTAAAGAAGAGCTTAAAAGAACAGAAGGGTAGAAGACCCACTAGACACAGGCGATCCACTATAGTTGTACATGGCAAAGAACACCTGACCTCACTGGAAACAATGGAGGCCAGAAAACAATTTAATGACATATTTATTGTGACTTAAAAAAAAATTAGGCCAGGAGCAGTGGCTCAGCCTGCAATCTCAGCACTTTGGGAGGCCAAGGTAAGAGGATGGTCTGAGCCCGGAGGTCGAGACCAGCCTGAGCAACTTGGTGAGACCTCATCTCCACAATAAATCACAAAAAACAAAACAACAATAAAAAAAAACTAGCCTAGCCGAGCACTTTGGCATGCGTCTGTAGTTCCAGCTACTTGGAAGGCTGAAACGGAAGGACCACCTGAGCCCAGCAGGTCGAGGCTGCTGTGGCAGTGAGCGTGACACTGCACTCCAGCCTGGGTGACAAAGAGTGAGACTCCAACTCAAAAACAAAATTTTTTAAAAGTAATGCCAGCCATGAATTCTATAACCAGCAAAATGTCCTTGAAAAATGAGGGTGCGATACAGACTTTTGCAGCTAAACAAAATCTGAGGGAATTTTTGCCAATAGACTTGCACTATAAGAAATATTAAAAGAAGTATTTCAGGCTGCAGGAAATGATACCAGATGGAAACTTGGATCTTTACAGAGGAATAAAGAGGATAATAAAAGCTTAAAAATATGTGTAAATATTTTTGAAGTTTTAAAGCTTTTTTCTTTATTCTCTCTTTCTCTCTCTCTCTCACATCTCTATCTCTCTTCCTCTCTCTCTCCCAGTCTATTCAGCCACATTTTTAACAACTTACAGACTGTATACAGAAAAAAAAAGGTATAAAATAAATAACATATGTAAAAGTAAAAAATATAGAACAAAGAGCAAGAAGGGTAAATGTAATTTTATTGTATAAATTTTTTACATTAAGCATACAATAATATTTCAGATTGGGTATTCTTTATTTGAAATGCATGGGACCAGAAATATTTGAGATTTAAGATTTTTTTTTTTTTTTACTTTGGAATATTTGCATAAACATAATGAGCTATCTTATGGATGGGACCCAAATCTAAACACAAAATTTACTTATGTTTCTTACACACCTTATACACATAATCTGAAGCCAATTTCATACAATATTTTTAATGATTTTGCACATGAAACAGTTTTGACCGCATTTTGACTGTGACCCATCAAATGAGGTCAGGTGTGGAATTTTCTACTTGTGGCATTACATCATTGCTCAAAAAGTTTTGGATTTTAGAGCATTTCAAATTTCAGATTTTGTGATTAAGGATGCTTACCCTGGACTACACATAATTGCCAAAGGAAATCAAGTTGAACCACACACAATTTTAAAGGGGCAAAGTGGCACCATGGGAGAGCAAAACTGTGATAAGTTAAAGATGAATAGTATCATCTCTAGAACAATCATTTTTAAAATAGCACAAATAAGTATAACTAAGATCAGTAGAAAAGATAAACTGGAATACAAAAATACTTTGTTTACACAAAACAAGGAAAAACGAACAAAGAAGAAAAAGATCACAAGATACAAAAGACAATGAAAAAAATACATTATGGTAGACTTAAAAACAACTATGTCAATTAACATGCTTATTAGCTAAATACTCTTAATAAAAAGCCAAAATTATCAGACTAAATAAAAATCAGGACAAGCTTTTAAGTTACTTCCAGTAAACATATTTTAAATATAGAGATACAGATTGAAAATAAGAATGTGGAAAACTATATACCTTACCAGTACTTTATAGCTTACAAGCCATATACCTTAAAACACAAAGCATAAGAAAGCTAGTATAACTGTATCAGTATAAGACAAAGTAGACTTCAAGACAGAGTTCTACTACAGACATAAAGTGATATTTTATAATTATAAAAAGTTTAATTCATTAAGAATATATAAGCATCTTAAAGGTGTATGCTCCTTAAAACAGAGCTTCAAAATATCTAGAGCGAAAAGTGGATGTACCAAAGTGATAGACAAATCCACAAAAATAAATGGCTATTTTTAATTCTCTTTCCTAAAAAGTTGATAGAAAAAGTGGGCAAAAAAATCAGAGAGCAGATAGACAATCTGAACAACTCAATCAAACAACTTCATGGAATTGCTATTTATGAAACAGTATACCCAAAATTGTGACATATACACCTTTTGCAAGTACACAGAAAATGTTTCAAAAAGTCATATTCTAGGCCATAAAACAAATCTTAATAAATTTCAAAGGCACAATAACAAAGAGTATATTCACAGATGATAATGGCATTCAATTGGGTACCAATAACAATAGCATATCAAGAACATTTCTCCAATATTTGGAAATTAAGCAACATACTTCTAACTAGCTCAGGGTTCAAAGAAGAAACCACAAAAGAAATCACAAACTATTTCAGATGGAATGAAAATGATTTCAAAATTTGGAGGATATACCAAAAGCAGTGCTTAAAGGAAAATGTATACCTTTAGAAGCCTATGATAGAAAAGACGGAGCATATTAAGGCACTAATCTAAGCCATCACCTTAAGAAGCTAGGAAAAAAGAATAAATTAAGCCCTAAGTGGGTAAAATAAATTTTTAAAAAGAACACAAATGAATGCAAAGGAAACAGACAACCAATGAAGAAAATCAGCTAACAAAGTCAAAAGATGATTTTTGGAAAGATTAATAATGTGGATAATCTTCTCAGTCTGAATGATCAGGAAATAAAGGAGAAAGCAAACCACGAATTGCCAATATCAGAAATAAAATACTAAATAGCTCCAGACATCCTATAGGCAATAAAATGTAATAAAAAGAACAACATTATGCCTCCAAATTTAACTTAGAGCAAAGAGAAAATTTGTCGAAGGCTCAACCCAAAATGTAAACAGGAATTTAAAAATATAAATTGCCCCATATTTATGAAATTAATTGAACTTGTTATCAAAATTATTTTAACTTATGAATTTTGTTAAACATTTAAGGAAGAAGTGGTACCAAATTTAACACACTTCCAGAAAATAAAGAAGACGGAACAACTCTCAACTTGCTTCATAAAGCCAACATGACTCTGACAACAAAACCTTTGGTATCCGTTTTTACCACGTGTATTTTTCTAAGTGCTTTACCTAAATTAACCCTATTTAATCCTCTATTGAGCTTATCCTTAACAACCTTAGGTGGTAAATATTTATCATTATCCTTTTACAGATGAGAAAACAGAGACACAGAGAGGCTAGTAACTTACCCCAGGCTACACAGTACGTGGCAGGGCCATTAGACTAATCCAAGCAACCTGCTTCTCAAGTTCACTTTCTAATGACCATGCTATGCTTCCTCCTTAATATTATATGAAATCAAAACATGAGCATTCCTGGCACCATGCCTGTGGCAGCATGAACTTATTAAAGAATCTATATGTAGTGGAAGCTAGAAATACAAACCTGAAGATTATATTGTCTCTACACATTGCAGCCAAGGGCCTGTAAGCATTTCACCTCTGCTCTTTAATATGAATTCATTTGACGGAGTGCCTAGGTGTGTGCACACCCATGCACACTCACTTGTGCAAGAGTCCCAGTGAGGCAGTTTGCAATTCGGGAAAGCACGCCTCCCGATGGATATGGAAACAAAAGACAACTGTCCTTATCTCTCTTTCCAGCCCTCCCCAATCCCTGCAGTTCTTGCCAATGCACTAAGAGACTTGTCACACGATAATGAAAAACTGAAATGTGACGGATTCAATTACAATTTATATTTTCACTTAACAATCAATTACCTTCCCCTTATTGGTGGAACATCATTAAACGATGATACCAGCTCTGGAGAGAAATCCACTTGGGGAGGGGAGCAGCCGGCCCAGAGAGAGTTGCACAGGGCTTTTCGTCTCCCAGGAATCTGAGGAGAGGGAGAGGGAGAAGGAGAGGCATGGAACAGGAAGAGTGGATGAGGGAGAGGTGGCTTCCTGGGGCTACTTAGAGTTGAGTGAGAGGGGGCATGCTCTCTGCCAGTCTGTGCCAAAAGAGAAGGGGTAAGGAGATCCCACCTTCCTCCTGCCCCTCTTTGTGAGTCTGTGGTGGCTTCCCCAGGATCTAAAATGAACAAGAAAGGCAAAGACCCCATTGCCTATCACCCAGAGCAGCTGGTCCTAAAGTTAAATGTTGGCAAAGCAGAGATGAGGAGCGTTAGAAGCAGTGCTGAGCAAGACAGACCCGCGAGGTCCAGGCAGCTTCTTGTGTGCAGTCTCTGCTAAGATCCTTCAAGAGGTTGGGGAGGCTCCATGTGCTCGCTCCCCAGGTGGGCTTTGTAGAACTCAAGAGGCTCTCCGGGGCTCTGCATCTTGGAAGAGGCAGCGATAAGCCCTGCACAGATGGAGCTGCCTCCAAGCAGCAGTCGCCTAGGAGGATGAAAATTGAAATCCCAGCTTTCCTTCAAGATGACATAAAGAAGGGAGGGAATCCCAGTGCAGGGTTCTCCCTCTCTCTCTCTCTTCTCCCCAGGGAGGAGCCCAGTCTCGGACAGCATCTTCCTCTCTAACACTTGCACCCACTGTAGCCAGAATGCATTTTTAAACACACAAATCTGACCATGTCATTAAGGTGGAAAGCTCTCATTGTCATAAGTAAAGGCCCAACTCTTTTTTTTTTTTTTTTTGAGTTGGAGTCTCACTCTCGCCCAGGCTGGAGTGCGGTGGCACGCTCCCGGCCACCGCAGTCTCGACCTGCTGGGCTCCCGCGATCCTTCAGCCTCAGCCTTCCAAGTAGCTGGAACTACAGGTGCGCACTACCACGCCTGGCTAATTTTTGATTTATTGTAGAGATGAGGTCTCGCCAAGTTGCCCAGGCGGGTCTCGAACCCGCAGACTCAGGCAATCCACCCACCTCGGCCTCCCAAAGCACTGAGATTACAGGCTGAGCCACCGAGCCCGGTGCCCCAATTCTTTAGCACAGAATTTGAAGGGGATCAGAATATGCCACCCCAAAATATGTCACTTTGCATATGGATTATTTTGAGCTGAAGGCAACTAAGAATCAATCAGTGCAGGAGGAGTTGTCTGCCCTCTCCTTATCTGCCTAAAAGCAGGGCATAAATTTCCTTTTGTGAAGGTGATTCTTACCCTGCACTAGGAAGGGAGAGTGGCTTTTATCACCAGAGATGGAGGCAACACTGAGATGAGTTTGCATAAACAGAATTTACTAAAATAACCCTTATCTTCCATTAGCTCCCCCTCATGTTTCCTAGTCCCTGCCCCACAATTTATCAACCCTTGATGCCCAAAACCTCTTTCGCTTGTTAAAATGATAAATAAACCCCCAAATCTAACTGCTTCTTTGAGTTTCACTTATTTTTCTAAGAACTCCTATTCACATAAATATTAACAAAAATCATGTGCCTTTTCTCCTTTTAACCTATCTTTTATTAATTAATATACAGGACTTCAGTCACAGAACTTAATAAGACAGAGAGGAAAAGCTTTTTCTCCCTGATACATTCAAAGTCCTTCCCGATCTTCCATGTCTCTTTATCTCTCACACCCTGTAAGACCTCAAATTTGACCCTGTTCCTGAACCAGTATTTCCTCTTAAGTGCTTTCGAGAATTTACACACATTTTTGCATTTTCCCAGTTTCTCTACATGACCCAACTCCTATTAAGCATTTGAAGCCCCTTCAAATATTTTCCTTTCCTAAATAAAGCCTTTCTTCAAAATTCCCAGGCAACTGACGACTCAAAGTCATTCTTGTTCTCGGAGCTCTTTGCTCACACACCATTATACAATTATGATGTAATAAACAGTACACACAGTAAAGTGAGAAAACCCAAGAGCACTAAGGGCAAACTGCTTGAATTCAAATCCCAGTTCTGCTTCTATCTGGTGTTTTGTGCTCAAACTGCTTATCCACTAAGCACCTCAGTTTCATAATCTGTAAAATGGGATTCATATAATCTATCTCTTAGGTTGGTTGAAGGATTAAATGAGTTGCTGTATGAAAGCCCTTGGCTCTGAGCCTGATACATAGGAAGTGTTCAATAAATGGTGGTTATTTAGTTATTTGATTTTGAGCTTGCTTAGAGATTTGTGAAAGTGCCAGTTAAATTTTAATGATCTTTGTACCCAGTGTCAAAAATCTTGTCACAGAGGCTGGTTTATAAGCTCTCAAAAGAAAAACAGGAAGTGTACTGAGTGAATGAGCAGTCAATATACACAGATATTGTGAAAACAGTAGCTGCTGGTATTCACAACTGTGAATACATAGTCTCGTGTAACATTTCAACTGCTGATCCTGTCAAATGTGCTTACATGGAAGTATTGTGAAAGCATTTTAAGGGCTGATACTGTCAAATGCATTGAGGAACCACTGTGAAATTTGACACTGTCAAATGGGGTGTCAAATATGGTTATATGAAAACAATGTAATAGCACTGTATGTGACATATAGAGCTATATTAGAGATACTGTACCAAAGAACAAGGTTAAAGCAAAGTGCAGTCCAAATAAAATTCAAGGTTCCAGCTTTTAGCTCATTGTCTTAACACTGGGATGGATCTGGAAATTAGGCACAAATTAATTCTTTTCAAAAAAAACTGTTGCCCTGAGTGTGTAGGTGGTGAAACTTAAGATCAAGGGCCCCTAAGGGTAAGACACTAGGAAAAGAAACAACACAAGGCAGAAAAGACTGAGAAGGGCCTCTCATATGCTTGCCTTCTACACACCTTCCAGTCCGACTTCATAGTGCTAAGCAATGAGGTGGGTGTGGCCTAGGAGCTCAGATGGTGATCTGGGTCCTTGGACATAATCATTGGAGTCTGCCAATACTCAGGGTAGCCCCAGTGAGGTGCAGAGATGAGATGCCCTCTGTCCCTTGGTGTAGGGGTCCTGGCCTGGCAGTGACAGTGGAATTCCTGTATGATGGCCTGGATGACACAATCCAAGCCCATGCCTTACCCAGAACTCCACTGTGGTGCCATCCCAATTTTCAGGACCCTGGAATTGTCTTTTTCACACATTATATCATTTTCTCTTTCTGAAAGGTAGCTATTATTTTTGAGCTTAAAATCAAAATAAGCACAAAATGACAAAAATACCTTTCTCCTTGTACTGCATTAACTTGTCCATTGTATCCAAGAGAGAAAAATTATAGTTTTGTGTTACATCTGCTGGTCACATCATATTTGAAATTGAGTCTCCATGTTAGGAAAAGGAATCATAGAATTACCTAAAATTTTTTGCCATGTACATCAAGAATTACAATATGTTTTCTCCTCTGTTTACAATGTTTACATTTTCTGTTCCACAATTCCAAATCTGGGAATGAACTTAGAAAATTGTCTGCAGTGTGGTAAAGATGTCTGTAAAGATGTCTGATTTTCATTAGAGCATCATTTACAATAAGGAAAAAAACTACATAAACTAGGTACAGCAAATATCCAACAATGCCAGTAAGATTGGGTAAATTAAGAATATTAATATAATATTCATCAATTGAAATATAGTTTTGGGAAAGGTTTTGATAGAGGAAATATTTATAATATAAGTGAAAGCCAGGAAAACAAATTTTACACAAAATGTATGTGTAAGACAATACAATTGTCCTATATGGGTATTAACATTATATATGATTTTTCTGCTCTCTTCTCTGTGCTTTCTATATCTTCTAAGTTTTCTATAACATTTTTTCTTGATGCTAATACGAGTATGCATCCTTGCAATCAATATATGCATTTAATGAAGTGTTTCTATTTTTATCTTACTCCTCAAATTACTATTAAATTGATGATGTTTCTTAGGTCAATTGTATTATCTTTTAGGGCTGCCATAACAAAATACCACAAACAAAGTAGTATAAACAACAGAAACGTGTTTTCTCACAGCTCTGAGGTCTGGAGGTTGATCAAGGTGCCAGCAGGGCTGGTTTCCCCGAGACCTCTCTTCTCGGCTTCTAGCTGTGTTCTCACAAGTCCTTTCTCCATGCATGCACATCCTTGGTGTCCCTTCCTCTTGCAAGGACACCAGTGCCATTGGATCAGGGCCCCACCCTAGGACTTCATTTAATATTAAATATCTCCTTAAAGGCCCTATCACCAAATACTGTCATGTTGGGGGTTAGGGTTTCAATGTATGAATTTGGGGGAACCCCAACTCAGTCCATAACATCAAGGGTGCCTTAGAATCAAGGAAATACAGTCAAAGCTTCATAACTCACGAAAAGAAAGAGCATTTATTGAAGAGAACAAGAGACATTGCCACACCTTCCCCTATGACTAGAATGCTCTGGAAGTCAGTCTGACCCTTTGCTGACCTCCCAGAGGCTAGAGCACAACCATCAGGTGTCCCTTTTCATTGACATGCCTTCCCCAATTCCAAAATGACTCCACCATATTCTCTACTGTCTCAATAATAATGCAACCCCCTATGTCTACCCACTCCGACAACTCTCACAGAATCCCTGAGGCCCACATTTTGCCCTGGACCATAAAGAGTCTTGTATTGTAATTTAATCTTTACTAAGTAAATCTCTTATTTCTAACCACAGGGTAGCCTTTTCCTAGTTCACTCTTATTCCTCCTTAAAAATTTAGCTCAGTCATCTACTACTCTGGAAAACATTCATTTACTGCTCCCCACCTCAAGTAAGTCTAGGATAGGTGCTGCTTTCTGAGATCTCAGTGCCACCGTCAAGTTTGCTTTATCCATCTATTGGTCTACCAGCCTTACCCATACACATGCACACACATGAACAAACATGCACACACTGCTGCAGACTCTGTCTTAGTCAACTTTCCACCTTCATGGCCCAATACAGTCACTTATTAGTTATGTGTCCTTAGGCGAGGGACTCAAAACTTAACCTCGGTGCCTAGTTTCCTCCTCTGTAAATAGACAATGACATCATCTATGTCATAAAATTGCTATGGAACTGAAATGAGACGGTGAAATTTAGGAAGTCCTGGCTCAGAGTGAATGCTCAAATATGATGATGATGGTAATGATGATTATAATGGCACAGTACTAAGAGCATATCAAGAGGGTGAAAGGAAGTTTCATCTAAGCAAGTTATGTTTCTCACCTTTTCCCTCCTCCATGATCCCTGCCAGAGGTCTAGGTACTGGAGTCATTTTTTAAGCAAGATTTCAGGTAAACACATGACTTAGGATCCATCTTACCTGGGGCATTGGGTTTTATAGTGACAATCAGTAAGTGGGCTTTTAAGAGGTTTTTT
>CAUYQG010257006.1:0-13206 GCA_963574415.1 Tarsius wallacei
TCTGCCTCAGCCTTCCAAGTAGCTGGAACTACAGGTGCGCGCTACCACGCCCGGCTAATTTTTTGATTTATTGTAGAGATGAGGTCTCGCTTGCCCAGGCGGGTCTCGAACCCGCGGGCTCTGGCAATCCACTCACCTCAGTCTCCCAAAGCGCGGATTACAGGCTGAGCCACCGAGCCCGGCTCATTCTAACCATTTTAAGTGCAGAGTTCAATGACATTAAGAACATTCATAATGCTGTGCAACATGACCACCATCCATCTCCAGAACTTGTTCACCTTCCCCAACTGAAACTCTGTACCCATTAAACAACACTCCCCATTTCCTCCTCCCAGCTGCTGGCAACCACCAGTCTACTTTCTGTCTCTATGAATTGGTCTACTCTAGGTACCTCAGAGAAGTGGAATCCTACAATATCTGCCCTTTTGTATCTGTCTTATTTCAGTTAGCATAATGTCTTCAAGGTTCATCCATGTTGTAGCATATTGCAGGACTTCCTTTATAAGGTTGAATAATATTCTATCATATATGTACTACATTTTGTTCATGCATTTATCTATGGATGGATATTTGGGTTGTTCTACCTTTGGCTGTAGTGAATAATGCTGCTAAGAACATGAATGTACAAATGTCTATCCTTGCTTTCAGTTCTTTTGGGTATTTCCAGAAATGGAATTGCTGGATCATATGGTGATTTTATGTAATTATTTGAGGAACCTCCATACTGATTACATTATGTGCATTTTGAGTCTGTCTCCCACCAGACTTCCAGAGGAGGGCTGCATCTTATCTTGGGCTCCACAGCCCTACCTAGCAGGCTGTCTGGCACAGAAGACACTCACCAATAAGTGTCTGTTACACTGACTTAAATGACTAAGGAATGCCCTTATTCCTGCCCCAGAGAACTTGCCCCAGAAAACTGGCAAGAATTTATGTAAGAGGACTCAGAAGGATATGGTTTCACTCCCTAACTGCCAGTTGCTCTCACGTGATGAAGTGAAGAAAAAGCAGATAAACATTTTTATAGAGAGAAGTCATCTGTGATTAAACTTGGGGCAGAGGACAAGGCCATCATCAGGGTTGTGGGCAGGGCTCTATCAGCATCCCTCTTTTCAGGTACCTGGATTAGCACCCTAGTGCTAATTCACTGAGTGCTGTCCTTTTAAGCATAAGGAAGCATATCCTTAAAATCTGAGGTTCATTATTTCAGCAAGCATTAAACAAGTCCTTCCGTGTACCAGGCCTGTGCTAGGTCCAGGGGATACAAGGATATGAGACACAATGCTCGTAAGATACAAACCATCATAATACAGAATGGGTAAGCACCAAGTGCTGTGGGGGTTCTTATGGAGGGGACTGAGGGGTTGGGATACCTAAGCTAGGATGAGGAAAGTCAGGGGAGGCATGATGCCAGCAAGAGGGAAGGCATCATAGTAAGGTTGTTCCAGGCTGGGGTGCAGCCCATGTGAGTCTCAGGCACAGAGGCAAAAGTGCCTTGTCATTGTTTTGCATTTATGTAATTACTGAAGAAAATGACAAGTTTTCCTGTTTGTCCCATGTTGATTAGACTTTGCTATGTACCACATAGTAGATAGTCAAAGATGCCAAGTGAATCCTTTATAAAAGAATGAGTCTGGAAAAGTTAGTTGTGGTCCTGCTCAGAGGCAGGGGGATAGACTCACAGACCCTGTGAGATACTTTCCCTTCCTGGCAACCAGGGTCTGAATGTTGGAAGCCTTCTTTCTCTTCCTTGACTCAGATTGTCTAAGATACTTAACCAATGGACAGCCTTCCATCGAGCGGTTCCCCATCAGCTTTAAAACCTACTTCTCAGGAAACTACTTTCACCATGTCGTGCTGGGGATTTATTGCAATGGCCGCTACGGCTCACTGGGCATGAGCCGAAGGGCTGAGCTGATGGACAAGCCATTGACCTTTCGAACTCTGAGTGACCTCATCTTTGACTTTGAAGACTCCTACAAGAAATACCTGCACACAGTCAAGAAGGTCAAGATTGGGCTGTACGTCCCCCATGAGCCTCATAGCTTCCAACCTATTGAGTGGAAGCAGCTCGTCCTCAACGTCTCCAAGATGCTGAGGGCTGATATAAGGAAGGAGCTGGAGAAATATGCCAGGGACATGAGGATGAAGGTAGGCACTGGGAAGACAAATGAGCCATGCAGGAGAACTCTTCTCCCGTTTTCCCCCCTCTCTCTGTCTTGCTCCAGGCCCCATGTTTCTAGAATGGTCAAAAGTTTCATGAGGTTAAAGTATCTCTTAGCACATATTATTTCAAAAAGCAGGCCAGGCGTGGTGGTCCACGCCTGTAATCCCAGCACTTCGGGAGGCCAAGAAGGGAGGATTGCTTGAGCCCAGGAGTTTGAGACCAGTCTAGGCAACATAGTAATACCTTGTCTCTACAAAAAAAAAAATTAAAAATTTAGCCAGACATAGTGGGGTACACCTGCAGTCCCAGCTACTCGGGAGGTTGAGGTGGAAGGATCATCTGACTCTAGGATGGTTGAGAGTACAATGAGCTGTGATTATGCCCTGTACTCTAGTTCAGGCGACAGAGTGAGGCCCAGGCTCAAAAAAAGAAAAAAAAAGGAGCTGAATCAATTTAGTATGTTACAGGCCAAGCAATATCTTGGCCAGCAATTCCTTCTATGAAACCAGATTTAAAATGTCACCGGGTGTGGTGGCTCACACGTGTAATCTTAACACTTCGATAGACCGAGACTAGAGGATTTCCTGAGCTCAGGCGTTTGAGATCAGCCTAGGCAATGTGGTGAGACCTTGTCTCTAAAAAAAAAATTAACTGGGTGCAGTGCCACGTGCCTGTAGTCCCAGCTACTTGGAAGTCTGAGGCGGAAAGATTGCCTGAGTCCAGCAGGTTGACTCAGTCCACAATCTCTGCCACTGCAATCCAGCCTGGGCGATAGAGTGAGACTCCAACAACAACAACAAAAGTTAGTCACTTGATACTGAAGCTCTAGTTTTGTTCTGTTTTGTCATTATAATAGGGTGACCAATTGATCTAGTCTGCCCGGAACTGAGGGCTTTCTGAGGACATGGGATTTTCGGTACCAAAACCAGGAAAGACCCATGAAAACCAGGATAAGTTGGTCATTCTGCTTTATTTTGCTTGCTTGTTTATTTATTTATTTATAATTGGGGTCTCACTCTGTCAGCCAGGCTGAAGTGCAATGGCATGATCATGACAATCATGGCTCACAGCAGTCTTATCCTCCTAGGCTCAGGCAATCCTTCCATCTCAGCATCCCAAGTTGCTGGGACTACGGGCTCACGCCACCATGCCCGGCTAATTTTTTAATTTTTATAGATGAGGTCTCCCTATGTTGTCCAGGCTAGTCTTGAACTCTTAGGCTCAAGCAATCTGCCTGCCTCAGTCTCCCAAAGTGTTGGGATTACAGGCAGGAGCCACCATACCCTGCCTTATTCTGCTTTATAATCTATTTCAGAGTCATATTATACCTCCACTTTGCCTTATACGAGGGGGACCCAAAAAAGCCCAGAATTTGTATAAAAAATCGTGTATTTATTCTTACATGCTTAAACTACAGTTACCTTCAAAGTACTCTCTGTTTGATGCAATACACCTATCAAGATGCTTTTTCCACTACTCAAAACAGTTTTTGAACACGTCAGTTTTGATGCCTTTTAGTGCTTCTGCTGTTTTTTGTTTCACCTCTTCCACATGGGCAAAATGTTTCCCTCTGAGGACCTTTTTCATCAGGGAAACAAAAAAAAGTTGATCGAGGCAAGATCGTGCCATTTTTGGTAAAGAACTGCTGAACACTCAGTGCGGTGTGGCTAGGTGCGCTCATAAATCAGCTGCCATAAAATGGGCAAATGCATGGAAAGAGTCTCCCAAAAAATTCACTGAAGCCAAATGCGGCCTCTCACCACAACACTAGCTGGTACACACTGATTGCTGATGGGTTCCTAGGACACTTACCTAGAGGGAGAAGCCTGCACTACAAGGGGACTGCCGTTCAAAAAATCATTCCAGGTTTTTTTGGTCCACCCTCGTAAGTTGCAAAGCCCTTGAGCATACGGTTCTAACCCGGTATCACAAGAGCAAGTAAGGAGCACTTGCTGTGGCCTTCTATAGACTATACTCATAAGCCCTTCTTCCCCCTACCAGTTTTACTTCCAAAGTGACACGATGCCCGCTTGTCCGTGTCCCTCCAGAGCTTGTGACTTCTCTAAGAGAAATCCTGTGCATGCACTGGAGACCACAGGGGAAAAGGACTGTGCTGACTTCAGGCTTGGTTATGCTTAGCACCTGCAAACTTGTCATCTTTACTCTGCGGGACCTGGAGTGGAGATTCTTGATAAATTGAAGCCACTCTGTTGTGTGTGGGATGGGAGAATCAGAGGAAGAGCGAGCTGGTTTCTGGGGCGATGTAGATGGGACTTTGACTTCACGAGGAGAGGAACTTGCCAAACAACCAAACACAGCCCCAGGAAACAGTCATTAGGCTGTTTCTCTCTCTGCCATGGAAAAGGGGCACGATGTGTTCATCTGTATCACCCCCTGGGAAATGGTAGCCTTGCTTTTTGCCAGTACAGAATGAAAGGAAAACGTGTGTGTCTCCACCTCCTCCTTTCTTCCTGCTCCGTGCTGTCTAAATTGTGATGTCAAGCTGGGGTCGGGGAATGGGCTGCTGTGCTGTAGGAAGATGGAAGGGTGGGGGTCCTTTAGGAACCCATGTGGTTAACTCCTCATGTCTGCTTCCAGATCCTGAAACCTGCAAGTGCCCACTCTCCGACCCAAGTGAGAAGCCGGGGAAAATCCCTGTCTCCCAGAAGGAGACAAGCAAGCCCCCCGAGAAGGCTCGGCAGGCGAGACAAATCGTGAGTAATGTTTCCTTTTCCCCAACTCAAAAGCCCAACACACACATCTTTGGGGTCATCCCGGCCCATGGGGGCAAAGCAGTGTCTTGGTCCTGGCACTTGAACCAGTGATTTCCAAGAGAACTGTCCCTCATTCAGGGACATCTCTGTGCATCACCCCCAGGCTAATTCTCTACTGTCAGTTGCACACACATATGGAGGGGTGAGTCCTGGGCAGAATGAGATGAACAGCCCAAAATCCAGGCAGCATGGAAAGAGCACTGCACTTAGAATTAGGAAACCTGGGTCTGGCCCCAGGTCTGCTTTAGGAGCTGTGTGACCTTGGACATGTCTTTCTAACCTTTCTGAATGTAAGTTTTCTCATGATAAAATGAGATTGTTAAAATTTATGAGCTTTCTTACAATTCTGTAGTCCTCTGTGCCCAGCAGAAAGTGTGGTCGCCATCAGTGGATGGTGGCGTCAGAAACACCCACAGACATCCTCTTCCTTGAGTGACTCTACCCTCCCCTGTTTTTAGCCCTGAGGTTAGCGATTCCACACCTACCTCTTAGGTCAAAATGACCCACTTAAGAAATGACAGATTGGAGATGCTGAGGATGTCCAAAGTAGCCAGTGATAATTCACTGGCAAATATTTGAGCTATAACCAGGCTAGGGAAAAATACTACTTTTCTTAATCATAGCAGCGTGCTGTGTCACCCGAGCCTCCTGTCATGCTGGGACTATGTGGCACAGTGCCCAGGGGACTTGGTTGAATCCCTGCTCTGCTGCATGTTAGCTGTGCAGCTGCTGGGCAAATCCTTCATCCTCAGGGAGCCTGAGTTTCCTCATCCGTAAGAGAGTATAAAAATGCTTTCCTGTCCATCTGACACAGCTGTTGTAAAGATCTGATTAGATCATGTAATGTGAGTGACTTGCTAATAGTGAACTGCTTTTACACAAGCATTTTATTATCAGAGTAAGCAGGAAACGTTTTACAGTTTTCATTTTCAGATGAAGAAACCAGAACACAAAAAGGGTTTGTTCTCTTGTACTAAGCCCCATAGCTGGTCAGTGAGGGAACTGGGGCTAGGTAGTGGTGACAGCGGGAAGGAAGGGGGGGTGCCAGTTTTTTGGAAGAACAAGACGGAACAAAGTATTTCCATTTCCAAGGAAGGTTCCTTACTTTTCCCTATTCTACGTCCCACTGCCAATCCCAGGGTTCAGCATGCACAGCCCCAAGGGCCTCAGCTAAAATGGCTGGTATCAGGCTCGGAAAAGGGAGATGTGGGGAGGTGAGAGGTTGGGTGCTCCTACAGCAAGATGGGCTGGAGGTCAGAATGGTTTCGGCAGGGTTTGTCCTTGTAGGGAGCAGGATGGCTTCAGACTTTTCACACATGGCCTCCTGACCCCAGTCCTGCCCCCTATGCTGCCCACCGCCCTTGACCTTTGGCCCTGACCCTCACTCTGACCCTCTCTCCCTCTCTCTCACTCTCTGATTCAAACATAATTAATTGCTGTCACTGCACAAAGTAGCAGTTGTCTCAGAGGACTATGAACATACAAACCCTTCTCGGAGGGTCACTTAGCATAGAGTGAGTGACCCAGCCATAGGAAGTTGCTCATAAGGCAGGGAAGGACACCCTTTTATCTGATTTATTCTCCTATCTGCCCAAAGAGAACTGAGTCATTCCCTTAGGAATGCCCAGTCTTCAGCAAGTGCTCAGAAGTCACTAAGGCTGCTCTTCCCTCCAGACTCTGGAGTCTGTTGTCCATGAAAGCCCAAGCACTCTGCCTAGCAGTGGATTCGTGCACAGGATGGCAGCTATGGGTTTTGAAATGATTCCTAGTGATCCAATTTTACTTGGATCCACAGAGACTTCACAGTTAGGAGCATGTTTTTAACCAGGAAAAGATACCCCGATTGCCTGGGGGTGGTAAAAATCTTAGAAACTGAAGGAACAAGACCCGCTTGGTGGCTCAGCCTGTAATCCAAGCACTTTGGGAGGCTGAGGCAAGTGGATTGCTTCAGCCCGCGGGTTCGAGACCAGCCCTGGCAACTTGGCGAGACCTCGTCTCTACAATAAATAAATAAAAAATTAGCCGGGTGTGGTGGCACACGCCTGTAGTTCCGGGTCCTTGGAAGCCTGAGGCAGAAGGATCGCTGGAGCCCAGCAGGTCGACGACGCTGGGGTGGCTGTGAGTGTGCCCCTGCACTCCAGCCTGCGCGACGAAGTGAGTCTCCAACTAAAAAAACAAACAAACAAAAAACCTGCAGGGACAGGATGATGTCAGAAGTCAGAAAGGTGGTGGTGGTTGTTTGAGAAACGCTGAAGAAGGAGAGTTTGAGTCTGGATGGTGGAATTGGAGGTGTGTCCTAGGTACCCATGGGGAGTTGCTAAAAATGCAGATCTGGAGTTTGAGGAAGTGAGGAAAAGGTCCTGTTAGGGCCATCTGGTTAGAAGTGACAGTTGGAACAACTGGCTAAGTCTGCAAGGACAGAAAGAAGAGAGAAAAAGAAATGATGACAAGGCCCCAAGGAGGCCCGAGGAACAAGAGCAGAACAGGAGGTGGGGAAGGAGCAGTCAGCAAGAGAATGGGTCAGGAGTGTGATGTGGCCCCTGTGCCCCGCAGAGCATGGTTGTCAGATTGCCACAGGGAGGGCCAAGCTACCTCCTGGTGTCAGGCCGCTCACCTTCTCCTCTCCTGCCTTCAGGCACATTAGAGTGGGCTGGGAATGGGGAGAAAGACCAGGGGAAAGGGGTGGTCAATGGAGGCCAGGAAGGAAGACCTGCAGGGAGAAGGGGATTCTCCTCCACTAGTCTCCTCCCTCCAGGCCCGGAAGCTGGTCCCAGCCCCAGTGGGGGAAGCCCTCAGAGCACAGAGGTGATAGCTCCTGGTTCAGTGAAATCCTAAATTTTAGAAAAAGGTGAAGATGGCTGCAGCCAGCCTCAACATCCCTGACTCAGGCCCCTGCCCCGCAGCCCTTTCTCCAGGGCAGAGCACTGATTCCCAGGAGTCTTCCTTCCCAAATTCCTTCCAGTGGGCCACAATCTTTCCCACAACTGGGGTCACCTTGGAGCAGACCACTCCCTTCCCTGGTCTTTCTCCCCCGTTTCCAGCCCCACTGTGATGTGCCAGGAGGGCAGGAAGGGAGAGGGCGAGTGGGCCTTGACACCAGGAGATAGCTTTGCCCTCACTGCGGCAGTCTGATGGCTGTGTTCTGTAGGCTTGGGGCACCACATCACACTTCTGATCCGGGGAGCCCAGGTGGCCTGTGGGTGCCTGTGGACAGGCTCCTGAGCAAATCCAGTAAGAAGCACTTGCCACGGCTTTTCTCTTTTCCCAGTGCTTTGAGGTTGGGAGAAGGCAGGTGTCTCAGCTGAGGTTTAAAGTGGACTGAGGTGTACGAGAAGGGAAGATCCTCTCCTGAATTCCTCCTCAACCTTGACTTCTGAGTTAATAGGGCTGGAGTAAGGATTGCGGGCACTTCCATGCATGAGGAGAGGGAAGAGAGATACTGGAGATAGGAATAAAAAGGACTGTGAGAGGTAGGGGCCACAAGAAGAACCGAAGCATCAAACCCTGCCCTCCCTTCCCAATGTCCGCTCCCGCCATTGTGACACACTAGAACCCAGGATACTAGAGGCATGTGTGGAGAAAAGCAGCTCTCAGCTTCCACCCAGGGCCTTCACCGAGCAGGATTTTCTCCAGGTAACCTTGCTTCTGACAAGGAAACAAGAAAGTGACAAATGTGGTCATGACCCAGTAACTTCACAAACTCCGGGAATCCTACTATAAGATGACCAGGATTAGGAAGGGTTTGGTGACTCCGTCGGCTGTGCTGTTATTTCAGCATTACATAAGGTCATCAAGTCATTTCTAAATGTGTTGGGTGTCATAAGCAAGCTCGGGAGGGGTCCAAAGGGTGGAAAATTACCATAACAGGCCAGAGGCCCATCAGCTGTGGGGTCCCAGGCCCTTTCTGTGCGTGGATAATTTTAGTGGCATCAGATCCTAGCCACCTCCTCCCTCCAGCTGGAGCTACTTGCAGCCCTGAATTCCTCTCCACTTTTGCACTTGTCTAAATGCTCCCTTTAGAAAGGAGGATCAGTGTCAGTGGGTTGACAAGAGTCAGCTGAGTGGGAGGGCAAGTGGTGATGACTACGTGAGCGTCAGCTGAGAACAGTTTTCAAGAGGGAACTGAGGACCCCCCTCCCCACGGGTCCCTCCTCACACTCTGCTCCCCTGGGAGTGATTAAAGCACCTACTATACAGAACAGTCTATTTCCCGCCCCCTGTGGTTCTTAAAGAGATTCATGTTTCACAGGCTCTCTGTGAACATCAACCAACGTCCTTCTAGTCCCGAGTCTCGGTCCCCTTGCAGCTCTTCACTGAGGGGTGAGCACAGGTTCTCAACTGGGAGAGGAGGAGTCGAAATGCAGTGGGAGGGGGAAGTCTCTGCTTCTCTCTTCTCAATAAGTGAGGAAGCTCCTATTAGGGCCCAGGGGCCCGGGATGGTAAAGGTCTTGCGAAGCCCGGGACTGCCCTGCCCAGTAGAGGACCGTTCCACATGTCAACAGTGCCCCACCGAGAAGCATGTATGTTCTCTGAGGTCCTTTCCATGACTGACAGGTCACCACTCTTTGCTTGCTTCCTGTGACCTGGGCCTGGGAGAGTAAGAGTGAGCAGACAGTGAGTGCTTTTCTGGCTTTGCTGCTTGTGTTAACCCAAAAACAGCTCATGCCCATTCAAGTGACCACGTGGAACATTCTTCCAAATTCGGGCCAGCATCCCAGAGAACCCGTGAGAGCCTCTTTGTCTTCTCTCCCCATATGGCTCCTCTGTCCCTCCTCCTCTTTTCTCTGCTGTTCATCTTTCTTTCTCCCCTTTTTCTTCCTCTTCAGTTTCCCTTCTTTGTCATCGAGCTCTGTGGCAGTTTGTGGCTCCAGCCAGCTCTGCTTGCCCTGCTAGACACCCTCAGGGGTCCGGCGGTTAGCAAGCCCCGCCTTAGGATAAAGTCTCCCTTCACTGCAGGCCACAGCTGGACAATGGAATTCCTACTCTTGTCTGTCAGGAAGGATTAAGAGGTTATTTAATAAAGTCATAGAGAATCCATTTGATTCCATAGTCTATTGACAGTGAAGATATTTTGAATAGGGCCTAAGAAGTCATTCTCCTTAGATCCCAAATGGGAAAATATCCCCAGAATGGAGAGAAGATTTCTTTAGCATGAAATGTAGAAGAGAAAAAGAAAACTAGGAAGGCTGTGGAGGAAAAAGTTCAATCTCAAGATGGTGTGAAAGAGCAGATTCTACTCCAATGGATTTTATAGCCCAGCGTCCCGAGGGATGCTTGGAGAACCCAAGATGGAATACTGGCTATGTCAGAAGGGACCACCTCAGGCTGAGTGAGCCAGGAGCTTCTGTGAGCTCCTCAGAGTCACACAGGATCAGGCAGGGTCAGACGGGGTGAGGGTTCCTAGAGCAGAAGGGTTCTCAGCCACAGAAAGGAGAGGTGAGGTCAGAGCCTGGGAGCTGTGCCCTGGAACCCCAAACAGTGGCCTGTGGCCAGAGCCTCCTGCCCGGGGAGGAGGGCTCCGAGAGATGGGAAAATCTCCCTATGGCCGAGTCTGTCTTGGCTGAGGCTTCTCTGTTTATGTGGCAGCTTCAGCTGTCTGCCCTGTCAGCTGCCAGCAGTGGTGCCTGCAGTCCTGGGAAGCAAGGAATGTGAGGGAGGAGCAGGACTCGCCTGGAACGAGGGTGACAGGTGTGAATGAACCACTCCCATGTCCCTGTGTTCCTCAAGCTGAGGCCACGCTCTCCTCCCTAGCCTACCCAGATAGGCCATGAATCCTTTCCTGACCTGAGTCCTTCCAGACTTGATGAGAGGGGGGCCTGGGAGGGGTCTCTGCTCAAACTTGTAAATACCGGGGCAAAGCACCCCTAATTTAATCTGTTCCATATGCCTAGCATCGAGGACTTAGAGGCTTACATTAGAGTTACACCTTCCCACACATCCCTTCCTTGAGTCCTGAGTCCACAAGCTGTATGGCTCAGCCGGCCCTCATGTTTGTGTGTGAGGGTGAGTGCGTGCCAGCACCTGGGCCCAGATGCAGTCCTGGGTCAGAGCTGCAGAAGAAAGACTGGGTGGTTTTGGGGAATCTGGTAAGCTTCCCTGCCACTTACTACTTCTTTTCTTAAACCTTATCTTACCCAGACATACTCCTACTTGTATGTTCAGTGATTCCCCACTCCATTACTTTCTGGGTTTTTTTTTTTGTTCTTTTTTTTTTTTTTTTTTTTGAGTGAGGTCTTACTCTGTCATCCAGGTTGGAGTGCAGTGGCATGATCACGGCTCATCACAGCCTCCACCTCCTGGACTCAGGTGATTCTTCCACCTCAGCCTCTGGAGTAGCTGGGACTACAGGCATGCACCACCATGTCCAGCTAATTCTTTTGATTTTTTTGGTAGAGACGAGGTCTCCTATGTTGCCAAGGCTGGTCTTGAACTCCTGGGCTCAAGTGATCCTCCCATCTCGACCTCTCAAAGTGCTGGAATTATAGCCATGAGCCACTGTGCCTGGTGTAGTTTCTGGTTCTGAGGCTTCTTATGGCTTCACCAATGGCAGCATCTAATCAGGCTGAGCTCTTCCTTAGCACCAAGGCTGCCTCAGAGTGTGTGAAGGATTTGGTGTGCAACTGTCAAGGTTTAGGTAGCAGCGGCTAGGACTTGCAGAATTTCTCACAGAACAACTTCTCCGTGGAACCGCCACCCTACACTCCCCAACCTCCCCCTCTGAACAGCCTCAGCCCAGCTGGCTGAAGAAATACAGGCCTATCATTGGGGTGGAGGGTAGATTTGGGGCCAGGTCATCAGGCTTTCACCCCAGTTCACCCTGGGGCCATTTACACGACAACTGATGAAGCTGGAATGGGGTGTGTGTGTGTGTGTGTGTGTGTGTGTGTGTGTGTGTGTGTGTGTGTAGAGAGATAGGGCCCCTTGTTTCTCCCACAAAGTGAGTCAAAGGAAACTTAAAAGTTTTTTATCCCTGTTTTCCCTAAAACAAAGTGCAGCCTGAGAGCTTTGCAAGAGGAAAACCCTTTGATTTATTTGCCTTGCTTGGGGGTGGGGGTGAAGAAATGTATTATTCAGTGTAAAATAATAACTCTGGATCTGATGAGAGGTTCTGGGCAAGTGCAGACCCAGCTGAATCATCATCCTGGTGCTCGTGTTGCTTAAAAATAAATCCCCTTGTAACATTCTAATTATAGCTGGGGGAGCACTTGGAAGAGGCCTCTCGACACACAATAGCTCACCCAGCTCTGGGCCCAAGATGAGCTGGCAAGGACTGGACATTATTTCTGGCGGGGCCCCACAGGCAGGTGGCATGCTGTGATAACCTACTTCTGCCCTGTGCCAGGCAAGGAGATTGTAGCCACCATTGCTGTGAAAGAAAAGGGTTTCATCTTGCGGGTAGTTCACCAGGAATCTCAGTTTAGCTCGTTTTCTGCCAGTATTAGCCTTTTTCTTCCCCTGGGTTCTGGGTACATAGCAGGAGGTGGTAGGGGTGGGGATACAGGGGAAAGGACCACCTAATCCCTTTCCTTTGGAAATACTCAAGCTGTTGATGCAGAATCACATTCTGCTTAATGAGTAGGCAGGTTCCCCACATGGCTTTCAGGGGTAAAGTAAAGCCTTTCCTATATAGAAAATAAAGGCTTTCCTTCCTTGTTAATTCTTAAAATATTGTCATGGTAACTTAAATTCTTGGCTTAGGACTTTGTTAAAATACAATATCTCACAATAAAAGCAACAGATGATTCTCTATCAGCCACTTACATGTTAGTGAGAACTAGACCAAAGTTCACTGAAAGGTACATATTCCCCAGTGGGATTCATAGATGAATGGCCTTGGTCCCTGCTATCAAATTGTTCACAGTCTCTGAGGCAGACACAAGGATTATGAACTGGCAGGATTCTTTAACAGATGTTGTCTCAGTCTGTTTTGTGCTGCTATAACAGAATACCTGAGATTTTGTAATTTATAATGAACAGAAATGTATTGACTGATGGTTCTGGAGGCTGAAAAGCCAAGGAAGTCCTCACTGACACCCGGAGAGGGCCTTCTTGTGGCATCATCCCATGGTAGAAGAGAGAGTGGGGAGAGTGAAGCCGAACACATCCTTTGATAAGAAATGCACTCCAGAGCCGGGCTCGGTGGCTCAGCCTGTAATCCCGCGCCTTTGGGAGGCTGAGGTGAGTGGATTGCCTGAGCCCGCGGGTTCGAGACCCGCCTGGGCAAGCAAGACCTCATCTCTACAATAAATCAAAAAATCAGCCGGG
>CAUYQG010257013.1:0-14519 GCA_963574415.1 Tarsius wallacei
GCGGGATTACTTTGAGCTGCAACCTGAGACATCTGCTGCTTAGTTCCCAGGGGAGTGGCTTTGTCTTCTGTTTAGTGACGTTACCTTGGGAACCCAGGTGGAGGCTGCTTGTAGGTGGGCAGGGCAACGTGAGTCTCTGCCTGGAGAATGGCCAAAGTGATAGTTTCACTTTCGTGGATCCTTTTTCTCTGCTCTTTGGGTCCCTGGGCAATTGACTATGATGGTCTATTGTTGCGTGGGCCTCCCAGGGATCAGCTGCACAGCTGGGTGCTCTATTCGGGGCACCAGAGCTCTGGCTTTCAGAGCTCCGAAGCTCCAAAGGGCAGGTGGTGAGCAGCGAAAGTGGCCCTGGATTGCTCCCAGCATATTTCAGTCAGAAATGGAATCAGTTTATCTGAGGGGCAGGTGCCCAGAGCCTCCCAGGGTGACCGTAGGCTCAGTATGGGTATGATATAGCCAGGGAGGGAACTGAGACCCAAGATTTCCTACCCATGAGGGAGCAGCCAGGGATGCAATAGCCAGCCCTGGGCCTCGGACCAATTCGTCTTGCTGTGGGGAAGGGGGTAGGGGAAGGAAAGCAAGAGTCTTTTTGGGGAACTCACATTCAGAGAATCTCACAGTTCCACCTATGCTGTTGCCATCTTAACCGGAAGCCTCGTGTATATATTTCAATGATAAATTGAATACTGTGTGAGAGCCAAGAAGAGAATTAAAAAAAAAATGAATCTAATGACTTTGGTCTAATATAGTGGTTGTCAACTGAGATGGGAAAGACTGAGAAGAATGTAGATAT
Source organism: Tarsius wallacei (assembly GCA_963574415.1). Taxonomy (NCBI): domain Eukaryota; kingdom Metazoa; phylum Chordata; class Mammalia; order Primates; family Tarsiidae; genus Tarsius; species Tarsius wallacei. The sequence continues at coordinate 794 of CAUYQG010257013.1, forward strand.
CTGCAGGATATCAAAATTCAGTTTTGGACATTTAAATTTGTGATGTCTCTTAGATACCCAGGTGGAAATGTCAAATGAGAACTGGAAGTGATATAAAAGTTTGGAGTTTAGGAGGGAGGTTTCGGCAAAGATGTAGTTCAAATAGGTCAATGGCATCTAAAGGTATGAGACTAGGTAACATTAAGCTGAAGAGGAGAAATAGCCAACTACTGAACTCTGGAATGTCCCACCTCAGAATTCTTAGTGTGTGATGCAAATAGATCCTTAGCTGTTTAAGACACTGGTGCTTGGTTTCCAGTTTGAGTCGAACCTCTTCCTAAATGATTCAAGCATGTTCACTTTAAAAAATATTATGATTTCATCTGGATTATCTTGAAGGCATTATTTTTTTTAAAAAAAAGAGGAGAACCCAGAAATTCCTTCGAAAGGAAAAATCTTTTTAAATAGTTTGAATAGGAAATTGTTTTACTGATGAAATAATTGAACATTGGTGATAGAGCTTAAAATAACTCATTTACTAATTTTCTTTGTATATTCTCCTCTTATCAGCACAAATTTGATGAGTTTGTATTTAATTCTCTTTTTTGTGTACCTATTCACACTATTAGCTTTCCCTATACATGGTAGTATTGTATGAAACACTTTAATCAAGTTTTCTCATCAATATTGAGAGAACTTAAGAAGAGTACCATTACAGTTATCTGATAATTTAAAATAATGTCAAATGAAGAGAGATTGTCTTGGGTTAAGAGACCAAAAATAAAGGTCTAATTTTACCATATAAATAAATAATTATAATCAATAAACAAAAATATGTGACAAATTTAAGAGAGGGATATGTTAGGGTAATAATACAGGTGAGCTAATTTTCTCATCTTTATTAAGGGAGGTAGCAGATACTTTTCAGGATTGACAGTTGAAGAAATAGAGATGTAAGTATAGTATTGGGAGCTATGAAAGAGACTACCAGAACCACTAAAAATTAAACAAAGATCATTACTTCTCAGAATTGCACCTACAGATACATGGAAGGCTTTTGCTCATCAACTCATATGCCTTTTTACTGTTTATTATTAAACAATGCCCATGTATCACCTTTAAAATAAAATATTGCAATCAAAGTTTAATTATAAATAAAATTCAGTGTCCTATGCCAGATTGTTGGAAAATAAGCTATTGCAATCAAAGTTTAATTATAAATAAAATTCAATGTCCTATGCCAGATTGTTGGAAAATAAGCACTATTTTCTCCCCCCTAAATTTTTTCTTTGTGTGTGCTTGCAGATGTCTGGGATATATATTTCCAAGAATTATTACCATAGAGTTGAATACTAGATTTCACCAAGAAAGGAATTCATTCAAGAATTTGAAAATGGGAGAAAAGTAGAAGCCATCACTACTCTGTGCCAGTGGCAGGCTGTAGCAGACATGAGATTTTGCTAGTAGCCTCGGGCATCCACCTGCAAATGATTTTTTTTCAGTGCTGCAGGCAGTTGATATAATCCACAGTGCTTTTCTGCAATTTTTGCACTTCCTAGTGAATTCTAGTGGCAACTTTCTCTTTTCTTCATTCCCTCAGACCTTTTAATATTTTTGTAAGTCTTTTAAAAAAATTTTTTATTATAAAGATGTGGGGTACAACTCAGGGTTAGGTATATAAATATTGAAATATTGATCATGCAGGTACCCTTGTTGATGAGGTATGCCCCTCCCTCCCCTAGCAGTTTCTCTCAACTGCCAATCCCACCCCCCCCGACAGTTTCCCAGTACAGCCAATTGCGTTCTTATAGCATTATAATTTTTCAAGATCAGCTTATGAGTGAGAACATATGGAACTGTGTTCTTTGTTTCTGTGATAGACAAGTGGGACCTCATCAAACTAACGAGCTTTTGCAAAGCAAAAGAAACCATCAAGAGAGCAGGGAGACAGCCCACAGAATGGGAAAAAATATTTGCCAACTGTATATCTGACAAAGACCTAACATCTAGGATCTACAAGGAACTCAAACGTGCCGAAAGGAAAAAAACAAACAGCCCCTTTAAAAAGTGGGCAAGAGACGTGAATAGACACTTCTCAAAAGAAGATATATGGGCAGTCAGCAGACACATGAAAAACTGCTCAGCCTCACTCATCAGAGAAATGGAAATCAAAACCACATTGAGATACTACTTAACCCCTGTAAGAATGGGAATCATTTTTGTAAGTTTCTAATCTCCAGTGTTAAATCCTTTCCTGTTCAAAATACCTAGATCGTTTTCTATTTTTCTTAACAAAATAATAACTGACAAATATTTTGGCAGTTTCAGAGTATTTTAAATTAGAGTATGTCTTCTTTTGAGACATGTCTATTTGTGTCTTTTGCCCGCTTTTTAATGGGGCTTTTTGTTTTTTTCTTTTCTGCATGTTTGAGTTCCTTGTAGATTCTGGATGTTAGGGCTTTGTCAGGCATGCAGTTGGCAAATATTTTTTTCCCACTCTGTGGGCTGTCTCCTCACTCTTTTGATAGTTTCTTTTGCTTTGCAGAAGCTTTTCAATTTTATGAGGTCCCACTTGTTTATCTTACCTCTTATGGCGTGGACTTTTGGAGTTTTGATCAGGAATTGGTTGCCTATTCCAATTTCCATAAGAGTGTCACCTGAATTTTCTAAGATCCTTAAAGTTTGGGGTTTTACATTTAGGTCTTTGACCCATTTGGAGTTGATTTTTGTTATGGTGGAAGGTAGTGGTCCTGTTTCATTCTTCTGCACGTGGTCAGCCAGTTTTCCCAGCTCTATTTACTGAATGGGTTCTTCTTTCCCCATTGGTTGTTGTTGGAGGCTTTGTCAAAGATGAGTAGATTGAGAAATTGAGGTTTTGCTTCTGGAATCTCTATCCTATTCCATTAGTTTATATGCCTGTCAGCCAACAAAAACATGAAAAAATGCTCAGTCTCACTAATCATCAGAGAAATGCAAATCAAAACCACATTGGGATACCTCCTAACTCCAGTAAGACTGGCCATCATTAATAAAACAAACAACAACAGATGCTGGTGAAGATGCAGTGAAAAGGGAATACTTCTACACTGTTGGTAGGAATGCAAACTAGTTCAACCTCTAAGAAAAACAGTGTGGTGATTCCTAAAAGTACTAGAAATTGACCTTCCATACAACCCAGTAATCCCCCTTCTGGGAATATACACAGAGGAACTTAAATCACTCTACAAAAAATATACCTGCACATGCGTATTTATTGCAGCATTATTCACAATAGCAAAAACACGGAGCCAACCATTATGCCCATCAAACAGGACTGGATAAAAATAGTGTGGTACATATACACAATGGAATATTATGCAGCCATAATGAAGAACAAAATTATGGACTTCTTAGCAACTTGGGTGGATTTAGAGTTTATAATACTCAGTGATTTATCACAGAAACAAAGAACTGAGAACCATATGTTCTCACTCATAAGTAAGCCCTGAACATTTACTTTAAGAAAGGAATTGACAGTACCAGAAAACTGCTGGGGGAGCGGGGGGGGGGGCACATAAAATTGATAAGTGTACCTGTCTCAAACCAGACAAAGGTCAGCCCAAAATTAACCTGTGTATTGACCACTTGTATACCTAATCCTGAACTGTACCCCACAACTTTAAAATAAAATTTTAAAAAATAAAAAATAAATTAGAACAAAATTGTACAAGTGTGAAATTTCAGAGTTAAAACAGACCTCAGAGATCTTCTAGTGCCCTTTCACTTTTCAGTTGCAACACCAAAAACTTTCAGATTCCTGAAAAGAAATATATGGTATACTCAAGTTCAATAATTTGAAGAGAGTTATCATTCTATTTACTTGGGTGTGGGCAGGATATTACCATCCTTAGGTCTGAAAGGGCAAAAGGTAGGAGCATAGAAACGATAGGTATGAGAAGAGGGTCACTTGATAGGCGCAGCAATCTTCAGTAGAGGCATGCAGCCAACCTGTACAAACTCCAAAGGGGAGGAATTATGCTAATAATACCCCAACCTGACTATCCTCCTGCCCTTTGATCTCTTGCCACTGTCTCCCATTGACCAAATGAAACTGGAATTAAAGATCAAGAGAGACTGTGATGTGGTCCCTCCAGCTCCTGGTGCACAGAGCAGAGTGGAGAAAGCGAAGAGAGAGAATCTGGAGGGGCAAAGAGAGGGTTTCCAGCATAGTCACTTTGAGGCCAACTGATTCTTATGTCCACTCTTTCATATAATTACATTCATACTATGTTTTACTTATATCTGAACAGATTTTACCCTCATAATAGGCTGTGAGAAAATAGAAAAAAATGTTGAGAAAAGATGACTACTTCTTCATTATTGTATATCTAGTGCCCACCGGGCTAAAAATTAGTAAGAACTCAATACATGTTTGTGAAATAAGCTTTTCTCAAAGCTGATCAAAACCTAGAAATCAATGTCATTCTAGGTGTGAATATAATTATTAGGTTTGTTGAAAAAAACTTTTAAAATATAGACTCAGCATTAGAGATGGCAATGCTTTTCTTCCTCAACATTAACATATATTTAGTTTCACATGAGATTTTTTTTTTCTATTTATTCACTTACAAAACAAATATTGAATAATGACACACTGTGTGCCTGTCACTGTGCCAGGTGTGACACTGTGTGCCTGTCACTGTGCCAGGTGTTGAGGATAGATACAACTGGGACTTTTGCCATCTTAAAGTTTAGAGCCAGTCCCCTAAGTGTTTAATTCAAATGGTCTTCTTCCTGTCATCCAGTATGATTTTACTGTATTGTTAGTCGCTGTATGCCTGGGGAGAGCTAATATTTGCCAAAGCAAAACATAATTTGGAAAGTAAATCTTCCTCTACCAATCTGAAAATGAATTCCAAAGGGTAAAGGACATGTGTTTTTTTTTCTGGGGATATCTCAATTTTCTCCATTGTCATTAAGAAAGATTGACACTGTGTGTGTGTGTGTGTGTATGTGTGTGTGTGTGTGTGTGTACATGTGCACATGCTCATCCATCCGTGTGTGTTTTTATGTACATTTCATATATAAAATTTTAATATAAGCACAACTGTTCAGGGATGAGTCAGTAAATAAGCCTAACCAAATTGTGCACTTTCCCATCTTGGCTTTTCTCTCGAGCTGTGGGATACATCACATTCTGCTTCCAGACGTTCAGTGGAGAAGACAATGCTTTTTCCAAGGTTTTTTTCCATTGAACCAAGCAGAGTGATGATTCACTCACTTGAGGCTGATGACCTCTAGAGTGGGCAAATGATAAACCTTTCTTATAAATCTCCTTATGGCTATTCTACAAAAGTCTTGTCTTTGGAATACACTTGAGTGAGGGGATTGCATAATGGTTCCCAGATGTGACCATTTAAAAAATTCTCCATAGAGATATTAGAAGTTGGCCAACTTTTCTTGAGCGTTCTGAAGTGTTATATATTAAACATTGTATACTTTTTCTCATTTAGAATTCACAACAATTCTATGAGGTATGTACTATTATTGCCCCCAATCAGAGAAGAAAAAGCTGAGGTTCAAAGATGTTAGGTAATTTGGCTAAGCTGGTAGAACCAGTAAGAAAGGGCACCAGGGCTGGAACACAGATTTGATTAGTCCTCCAACTATGATTTTGATGAATAACTCAATTATATGGTCTTCCCAGTTATCCTCAACCCTTTACTTTTTATCTTCTTATTCTCCCTGTTGTCTTTCTTTTTTTTTTTTTTTATTGATGTCATCCTTTTTGCAAATACTAAAGACGAGAACTACCTGGTCAGAGGATTGATGAGTAAAGTAACAGCTCTAAAAATGACACAGAATATCATTTTAAGTTTCTAGATATTAATAGAATGATAATGATGCATTAAAACTTACTAAAAATTTTTGAATCTATATTACTAACATTGAATCAAATAAAATCAATAGGCATTAATAACTCATATTCCAAGTAGTTTGGAAACTGCTGTTTAAAAAGGCCTGGTGGTAGAATGTAAAGAACACTGGAAGTCTTTTAGAATTTGAATTCATTTCAGCTACCAACTAGCCTGACAAATAAGTTTCCTTTTGAAACCTGATTTTCAAAACTTATGAGGTCATTTTCATCTCCAACCTAAAATCCTCTGACTTTGGAACACTTAATTCATTTAGAGCTTCCCAGAGAAGCATTTGTGATTTCATATAAAGTCTCTGATGACATTAAAAAATCAAATTAAACTATTGTTTAAAAGTTATTCAATGTTACTTGTTAAAACACAGTAGGAGGAATTTATCCAGGACCATCGCAATGGGATTTTAAAATGGGTGAAAGGGACTGAGCTCAACTTTGAATATAACGTGGGCAAGTGAAAATTTATACCAAAGAACAGGGTGACGGTCAGTAGACAGAAAATTACTCAGATATAACATTAGGAGTAAAAGTGCTTCAGGGTAAACCAACCCAACAAGATTCTTGCTGAAGACAGGCGAGGTGATCACCTATCACCTGCGGAATGGTGGAGGATGAAAAACATGATCAGATATTAAGGGTGGGGTGTTCTTTCGAAGCCGATTTAGCAAAGATTCTTGCTAAAAACTAGATTTAACAAGTAAGAACACAAATGAAAGCAGGAGAAATTTCAGCAACCTGACTGAAGTTTGGAAAAGCAAAGAATCTTTGGCACTATGCATGAGAGTTACTCAGATTTTAAAAAAGCAGACTGTGGTGGATTGACTGACATTGTTAGATTTTGTGTTGCTATTGACTAATGTCATCTATATTTAGATGTTTTCAAGTTAGGTAAAGGGTGAAAAACGAATGGTGGGGAGGTGATGCTACCTGTTCGTTCCAAAGATAATTTAGTTTCTGTGATCTGAAACAGAGCAATTGCTTAGCTACCATATTGCTATGGATGAATGGAGAAAACTCTGGGCCAGACGGCTGTCAGGGCATCTGCGTCTCTTTCTGGAGCTGGTGGTAGGGGAGCATACTGATGTAAGGACGTCATTGAGTTTTCATGCGATCTCCCTTTCAATAAAGTGAAACATGAGGGGTAGAGGATGTGTGTGGGATATGGAAACACGTAGGAGAGGAAATGACTTAGATGCCAGAACCCAGAATAGAAAATGTATTCAAATCTTACACTTTAGGAAAGATAAAAATATATTAATACATAAATGTTACTTCTATTCTCAATACTATCATTCCCATTCATTTTAAACAAATAGAAGAGGAAGTTTGTTTCTGTAACTTTAGCTCTGAATGGTGTTTCTGCCTGGTTTAATAAAAGTTTCCTTAAATCATAAGACTTAGTTTGATGAATACATTCTGAAATAAAAATGAGTTATTGGATGAAGTCTGAATAGGACACACTGTGCTCAAATTTTATCATCTCACCAGTGGTGTAAATATTGAGAACTAAAGCCAGGAACATATGGCTTAAAACTCAATAATGCAGGCAATGAGGCAAAATATCTCTGTGTCTATGTGCTACCAAAATTAGAAGTTAGATTTCCTATGCCATCCAGAAGAGAACATATTTCTGATGTCATTTATGATGTTTATGAAGAAATAGGACTTATTTTAAGTGATTTTTACTTACAGCCTATTTTGTTAATGTACACCTATTTTGTAAAGCAAGTACATCTGGATAATACAAAGGCAACAGGGATGCACCTTTCTTCATAGCACTTCACAATAAAAGATATTTGCTGATGCAAAGCATGAATTTTACCAGAAATCTAACAAGAATACCTATTTTCATGAGTTATCTACTGTTCTATGTTAGAAACATACATTTTTCTCCTCTTTTATCTATCACTGGATAAAAACATGCAAAGAATTTGCTTAGTAAATTTACAGGGAAAAAGTTTATTTTATTTCTGCTTTTAGCAGTTTCAAAGCTAAACACAACTTATGCACTTTAGAAACTTTAAATTCTCCTTTTTTTATTTTTTTTAAAAGAAAGGGCTTACTTGGTAATGCTCAGAAGTTAATGTGAGTGAATAATTCCCTTTGTCATAAAACAGAGTTTTATTATCAAGTAAAAGCAAAATAAACTAGCATTTGCTATAATTTAAAAATATACTTCATGAAAACTGCATTTTTTTTTAAAGATCCTGCCTGTGAGTGCTCTCTCTGCTAACTATATCTATTTATATTTATCTGTAAACAAAGATAAAATCCATGGGTATAAATCTGTGTCAATATTTGTAACACTAGCCCTTCCATATTCTCTTTCTTTTCTCCTTTCCAGTTTTCTGTTCCTCTTACCCACATTTGTTTGTCTTTGATATTTGTGTCTCTTCCACTTACTTCCCACTTTCTCCTGATTCATTTGTCTATCTTTTCTCTTCAATCTTTATATTTTTCAGCTCTCCTTTTAACTCTTTATTTCTTCTTACTTCTCACATATCCTTTGTTCTCATTTTTTTCATGTTTTAAAAGTTCCCCTCTTAAATGTGCTTTATATTTTATTTGATTATCTTTCTAGCCTAGTCAGTTCTTTCTCAATTTATATTTTCCCTATCCCTCTTCCCTTGCTCCCACTCTTTCTTACTCTCTGGTCTGAATAAAAGGAGAAAATGCATTTCCTTGCACGAGTTAATCTGTTAGAAGCTTTTGCTCTAGTGTAATTGAGGTTTTACAGCTATCGACATATCTGCTCCCTAATTATAACATTTACTAGTCCTACATAACTTGCCCCAATCTGGCCAATACCCTGTTATCTGTTCCCCACCCACCAAAAGAAAGAGGAACGAAAACCCACAAATGTGTCTGGATATATTAGACCATTCAAATTTACTAATAGGCTTATTAAACTTAAGATGGCATTAACTCGGCAGAACTGCAACCTGTTTAAAATTATTATTTTTGTCAAAATGAAGCATATTCAAATGGCAAAGTCCATATCTATGCCAGAGGAAATAATAATTAGGGTTTAAAAGAGATAAAAAATTGTTTTGGAAATATCACCTTCAAATCCAAAGCTAGAAACCAAGAGTTGCATTTTCTTAAGTGTCACTGCTTAGTTGATACATAGTTTTGGCTCATTATTCTCGAGGGATTGGTTCCAAGACCCCCACATACACTAAAATCCAAGAATGCTCAGGTTCCCGATATAAAATGATGTCGTATTTGCATTGAACCTATATACATCGTCCTGTATCCCTTAAATCATCTCTAGATTATGTGTAATACTGACTACAATGTAAATGCTATATAAGTAGTTGTTAGGCTGTATTTTCAATTTGTATTTTTTTATTGCTGTATTTTTCCCAAATATTTTACATCCGTGGTTGGTTGAATTCACAAATGTGGAACCCATGGATAGGAAGGGCCAACTATACACTTTAAAAAGTAATGAGCTTTTAATTTTTTAAATTACTTTATTCACTTTATTATTTTTACCTGAGCTTCTCTCTGGTCTTTATTGAACTTCACTGTCAGTTAAGAAATAAAACTGATATTACTGGATCATTAATAAGATGTAATATTCAACTTTAAAAATGGTCACAATAGAGTGGGCTCTCCAACATGGATCTCAATTAGAACTTATTATATAATTTGACAGCCAATACCAAAGAAGAGGCAATTCATTACATTTGGAATTCATTCAATAATTTGTGTTAAATGACACTGTTCATTCTGGTGTCTGAGTTAAAAATCTGGTTTCTCATTATATAGTGTAAAATCTAGTTTCTCACTATATAAAATGCTGGCAAAAAAGAAACAATCTCAAACATTTAAATGTATAAAAATAAAATCATAAAAAATTGAAGAAAATGTGAGTGAGTTTATAAATAATTCTGGAATAGGGCTTTCTGGGAAGGGCATTAAAAATAAAAAGAAGAAACCCTAGAGTAGATAATTTACAAGTTGGCTGCAGAGAAATTGGAAATTTTATATAGAAAAAGAGTTTTTAATATATGTTTAAAAATGAACACAAATGATGAGAGAAAATATTTGCAAAAAGCCAAATTTATGGGGGTGATGGAAATGCTCATTTTCTTGAATGTGGTAATGGTTTCAGGGGTGTACACATATGTTAAACCTTGTTAAATTGTACAGTTTACACAGGAGAAGCATACTGTATGTCATGTTTACCTCAATAAAGCTGTTGTACAACATAGGTCAGAAAATGAATTTCTTCTTATATGAAATCATAGGAAAAGTCAGCCCAATATGAATGGGCAAAATATTTGAATAGGCAATTTACAGTAAAAAAAATTTTCTAAATAAACCTATGAAAAGATGCTAAATTATGATTAAAGAAATGCAAAATCATACCCCAAGGTACATTTTTTTCTCTATTAAACTGACTAGGGCTAAAAACCTGATGATATTAAATGAAGAAAACTTATATTTCATTGGAAGACCATGATTAGGAGCAACCACTTGCAAGAAAAATTATTATCTCCTCAAATTTAAAATCTATATATGTATATATCTATTTATCAATATGGTGTATTAGATATCCTGAAGACAGGATATCCTGAGAAAACACTCCAAACCATTTAGAAATGCTGGATAACCTATGACAAATGTCCTTTAAAATGAATGGCTGGACTAAGAAGAATGAAACAGTAAACAAATACGAAGAGGGAGGAGAACTCCAAGGTGGTGAGCTATGTCTATTCAGGTGGTCACTATAGCAGGGCAACAGGGCTTGAGGTTTCTGCATAAACTGGGACTGTTGAAGATCTGCAGTGTAAGTGAGAGAATGGACTACAAAAATTCTGTGAACCAGAAAAAAGAGAAGATGCGGGAATTTCAGTCTTATCTTGGGTTTTCAAAGAAAATGAAACAGGACAACAATAACACCACCAACAAAACTCTCCTCTAATAATTTGTTTTGACAAGCCTGCTATCACATAAGCTTGAGAATCAAATTTTTACTACTTGAGTAATCCAGAAAAACTCCAATCTGAGCATTTCCCTTCAAGTAGCCTCTGTTTTATAGTACCTTTGGGTGTCTGACTGTAGCAAAGAAAAACAGCTGCAAAAAAACCTTCCTCATATAAATACTACATGAACATGGTTTTATAATCTAAAATAACAAGACACAAACTATCATAAATGATAGTCAGAAGAAAGTAAAAGGGCAGAATTAGACCTTGAAAGGTACCAGACATAAGAATTGCTGAATACAAAGATATTTGTTTAGTATGTTTAAAACAGAAAAGAATTGAAAACATGAGCACAAAAGATATAGTTGTTTTTAATAGAAATGCTTGATAAAGAACCAAATATAGTTTCTAGATAAAACAATGTAGACATTGCCATAGATGCTCAAGGATGTTAAAAAGCAGATTAGACAAAGCTAAAGAAATTTGCAAACTTAAACACAGATTTAAGAACAATTACACAAAATATTATACAGAGAGACAAAGGAATAGATGATATGAGAGGCTAGGCAATATGGAAGTTAAAATATTTAACTTTCTCCACTTGTGTTTTAGAAGAAGACAATTTTAAAAATAAGGAAGGCAATATTTGAAGAAGTAATGGCAGATAATTTTCTAGTAATAATGAAAGACACATTCAGTAAATTCAGCAAAACCCAAGCAGAAAAATAAAAAGAAATTAATGTTTTAATACATTGTGGTAAAATTTTGAGCCTCAAAGCAAAAAAGAACTTAAAAGAAGCCAGAGAAATGAGATAACTAGAAAGAGCCCAGATTCCTAAATAGCAATGATAAGAGCCTGAAGACTAGAGCAATCTCTTCAATCTTGAGAAAAAAATAATCACCAACCCTGAATCGTATACCCTGCTAAGCTATAATTTAAAAAGGTGTTGCCAGGTGTGGTGGCTCACGCCTATAATCCCAGCACGTTGGGAGGCAAAGACGAGAGGATTGCCTGAGCTCACGGGTTCAAGACCAGGGTAGGCAACTTGGCGAGACCTCATCTCTACAATAAATAAAAAAATGAGCTGAGTGTGGTGGCACGTGCCTGTAGTTCCAGCTACTAGGAAGGCTGAGGCAGAAGGATCACCTGAACCCAGCAGGTCAAGGCTGCGTTGGCTGTCAGCATACCACTGCACTCCAGCCTGGGCGGCAGAGTGAGATTCCAACTCTAAATAAATAAATAAATACATACATAAATACATAAATAAATAAATAAAATAAAAAGAGGTTAGAATTTTCATCCTAATTTTAGATTTTGTTAAGGGAAATACATATGTTAAAATGTAGATGGCAATAACCAAATCTGGGTAATTGGAATATCCATCACCTCTCTGATTTATATTTTAAATTATATGTTGTGATGCACCTACTGGGTCTTGACATACTCCACCTGGCATCCTTTCCCATCACATTTACCTCTGATACTATTAGATCTGTAGGATTATATGGCTTAAGCAGCAGGATTACTTTGACCACATCTGGTACCTGATTAGAGACTTTTTTCTGCTTTAGATCCCACCCACTCAAATCTAACAGCCCTCATTGTCACCCTTGAATGGGTCAGAAGAGTATTCCCAAGTGTAGAATATGTTCCACTGATCACTGTGTTTCTGTTTAAGTGAGAGGATGTGCAAGATGCAATAAATTGCCCTTTATGTTAGAGGAAAAGTCCCAGCATGCTCTAGGCCACAGGACTTCTAAGAACTTCACAGATGTATTAGGCACCACAGATAGATTATCTCCCACGGTTTAACTTATTTATTTTTATTCAGTTGGTCTAACTCACATGATATCATTGGTATAGTAAGCCAAGGAGATGTTCTGCAGAATGTCTAAACCACCGAGGTTCTCATCAAGTCTCTTATGTTGGAGTAGCAGGTTTGCAGGGGTTGAGAATTCTTCCAACCTTGTACTTATCTCAATCAAAATAGAGAAATTTTTCAGTCCTCAGATAGTTCTGCTCTCTGGTTATAGGATATGACAGTCATTTAGTCCTCTGGCTTCCACACTTTGCCTTAATTTGTGATTAATCATCTGTTCCAATACCACCAGTAACATATCATATTTCTTATAATTACTATTCCCTTGTCCCCAGCCTCTTGAATGCCCACCATATGCATTTTCTTCTATCAGAACCCCACTTAGTTCACCACTGGTTTAGAGGACCTGTTGCAGGTCATTTCAGTTTAATAACCTAATACAGGGAGCCAGGTGCTATCAGGACTGTCACCAGTTATAGTGTCTTCATTGTCAGCCAATGAATGACTCAGTTCAAAAATTCCATTTAAGAGTCTGTTCCTGTACGTTACTTCTGGCATTAATCCTCATAGCTTGGGTCCCTAGGGAGCCAATTATAAGATGAAAATTTGCATCCTGGTAATTTATTGGGAATATACTCTCAGAAGCAATACTGGTAAAGAAGTAAGTAAAGCAGACTAAGGCAAAGGACAGTGTTGCATTGTCATGCAGTTGCAATAGAGATTTCAGTCAATTTTCTAGCAAGCTCTGTAACTGGGATGGTCATTCAGAGATGCTGACTTGAGGCAAGAAGTCTGGACCTTCATACTCTCCCATCCACATTGAGCAATTATAGCATATGGACTGCCCTTTGGGGAAGAGGGGAGGTTAGCATTTGGCAAGGAAGTTCTCTTTGTCCAAGGCCAGTTCTTAGGGGGGGACTCAATTGTGAGTCCTTAGAACTTAATACTACCAGTAGCTGAGTGATTGAATGTCTCAATCCTGAAAAAGAGATTTGGTTGATATACCACAGTTTCCATTATTAGAAGCGAGGTTAGCTTCAATCTCTCTTTTAATTTTATGCAAAATCTGATTGGCAGAA
>CAUYQG010257023.1:0-14858 GCA_963574415.1 Tarsius wallacei
CTTGGAAGGCTGAGGCGGAAGGAGCGCCGGCGCCCCGCGGGGCGTGGGTGCGGTGGCCGGGCGCGGCCACTGCACTCCAGGCCGGGCGAAAGAGTGAGACTCCAACTCAAAAAAAAAAAAAAAAAAAAAATTATACTTTCGTATTTTTTTGAATTGGAGTCTCGCTCTGTCACCCAGGCTGGAGTGCAGTGGCACACTCACAGTCACCCCAGCATCAACCTGCTGGGCTCCCGCAATCCTTCAGCCCCAGCCTTCCAAGAAGCCAGAACTACATGCACGCACTGCCACATCTGGTTGTTTTTTTTATTTATTATTGAGACGAGGTCTCGCCAAGTTGCCCAGGCTGGTCTCGAACACAAAGGCTTAGGCAATCCACTCGCTCGACCTCCCAAAGTTCTGTGCTGGAAATGTAGATGTAAGGTTGATTTTGGTCCATCTTGTGTTAGAATTCACTCTACATTGCTCGGTCATCCACTGAAACTTTTCAACTGGGCCTTGTGTATAAATAAATCAGTGTTTCATCAGTTGATGTAATTTATACAAATTCTGCATATTTACAGTTGGCTTTATACATAGTCATTTGACTGGTCTTTTTTGAATATTTATAAATATATCATGAAACATTAACATGTCATCTAATTTCAATAACTACAAATAGTGCTATAAACTTTTAGTTATCCTAATAGAATAATTCTCCCATGACATACTTAATTGAAAACACTCCAGTCTGTAGCTTTACTAGAAACTTCATTACATATGACTTTCACAGAAAAAAAAAATGGCATTGAGAGCAACAGATATTTTATCCCGAATGAGAGATATAAGATGTTTAACAGGAAAAATAGTTATGAATATAATTTAACATATCTCCTATTATTTTCATGACAAGGTAACACTTTATTAATGCTTAAAGAATGCCAAAGGAAGAATAATTCTTTCAATTATGTTTTATTGTTTAATAATTCTACAAAACAAGAGAATAATGTATGGTGTCAAAAGGACAGTAGGGGATTTGAATATACATTAAGAGAAACACTGTAGATTCAGGTAAATTTTTTAAATTATCAGAAAACTACCAATAAAATTACTCCAAGGCAAGGGCTACATAGCAGAGGATTTAGAGCCCTGGTCTTGTAAAGAATTAATCCATTACTTTATTCACTTAAGTCTTTATAAAGTAATCTTTTGGCATGTGAGTGTGATTTCATATGCAAAATAGTCTTTCCAATTAATAACATTGTTTAATACAAGTATTTCAAAATTTGAGTCTCACTAATAACAATTATTAATAACATTGATGGCAATTTTTTGTTAATAATTCTTGTAACATCATTATTGAGACTTGTAAGTACTAGACAGTATATAACATGCTTTACAAATTTTCTAGTGTAATCTTTCAAAATCAGGGAGCTATTATTATGAGCATATTTTGTATATAATCACATAGGCTAAGGTTAACTACACTTTTTAAGTTTAAAAGACCACTAGGTGTTGAAATAGGGATTTGAATAACAGTCTGACCCAATAAATCTAAGTAGCAAGGAATTTACATCAGTGTGTTTTTCAAAATGGAGGCCAAAGTCTATTAATAAACCCAATTGGGGTTAATCACCAGTATTTTTTAAATAATAGGATGTAATAAGTTATATATATCACACTCTATCATAATAGTAAGAATGTTGATTCATAAATTTGTATGCAGTTATATTCTGTCAGTACATTAACATAAAACCAGAGCTAAAATTTTTAAAAATCTGAGTCAATTGACTGCATAAAACAGTGTATATACAATTTAAAAATTACCAAGTAGTTTGCAGAGGGTAAAAAGTCAATTTTTAAGTGCTAGAATGTGAGCTTTCATGAAGGTTGTGCTAATTAAGCATTAGAAATTAGTGTCTTAGAGATTATAGTATAAGTATTCTGGAGAGTATAAGTCAATTGATTTGTATATAGTTGAATAAAATAAATTTCACTATTTATTGAACAGAAAAAAGGTCTTTATGTCCAATAGGGTTTATAATCTCAGGTTGTTCAATAGTCATAGTCCTTTGTAAGCATTAGCTGGTTAATTTCAACAGTGACAAAATATAATAGTCAGTTTTGATATCTCATATATGAGCATTACTACGGGTTATTTATTTAAAGTCAATCAATTTTTCTGTTAAAGTTTTTGTTTTCCCCCTAAACTTCTCTTGTACCGAGACAATAGAATGATGTCATGCTAGGAGGTTTTTCATTTACCAGCCTCCCTCCTTCTCCTCTTTAGAAGTCTCTAGTGTCTATTGTTCCCATCCTTAGCCTGTCTGTACCTAGTATCTAGCTCGCTCATATGAAAACACGCAATATTAATTTTTATGTTTCTGTCAATTTGCTTAAAATGACGGCCTCTAGCTACATATGCATCGTTGTAAAGGACATAATTTGATTCTTTTTTATGGATATGTAGTATTCTATGGTGTATATGTATCACATTCTCCTTATCCAATCCATTATTGACAGGCACTCAGATTAGTTCCATGTTTTTGCTATTATGAACAGGGCTGTGAAAAACATACGAGTGCAAGTGTCTTTTGGTAGAACAATTTATGCTCCTTGGGGTATATATCCAGTGGCGGGATTACTGGGTTCAATGATAAATCTATTATTAGTTATTTGAAAAATTTTCAAACTGTTTTCCAAACATCTTGTTTTTTTTTTAACTATTCTTTTTTTTTTTTTTTTTTTTTTTGAGTTAGAGTCTCACTCTGTCACCCAGACTCTGTCGCTCCCGGCCACTGCAGCCCCGACCTACTGGGCTCCCACAATCCCTCCGCCTCAGCCAGCCTTCCAAGTAGCTGAAACTACAGGCACGTGCTACCATGCCCGGCTAATTTTTGATTTATTGTAGAGATGAGGTCTTGCCAAGTTGCACCAGGCGAGTCTCGAACCCACTCACCCAATCCACTCACCTCAGCCTCCCAAAGCGCGGGATTACAGGCTGAGCCACAGAGCCCAGTTGATCTATATTATTTCTAAATAAAATATTAATTATATTCTTAAAATCTTCTCCACCTGAACAATTTCTATCTTATTTTCTCCTCTAGTGTTGTGTAATTTTCTTATTCATGTTTTATATGGTTATTAATTTGTATTCTTGAACAATATTCAGTATTTTTCTTAATTAATTGCATTATATTATACTTATTCCAAATAAAGTGCTTTCTCAATCAGCATTTCACTTTTAATATCTATTCACATTTATGCACCTGGACCTGGAATAGTCAGATGTGGCTTAATATTCTAGCAAATCATATAAATGTGAAATGTGTTAAAGATATATTGAGTTTTACTTAACAGAAATTCCCAACAATTTATGTATCCATTTAAGTATAGGAGTTATTTTTCAATGAATAAGGATTTGGCATTTGAGCATCAATTGCTAAATAATGTGATAATAAACCAGCCTTACCTCTTTTCATCAGCATGTCTTACATTCATTCTTAGACCTGTAGAGCCATAGTTGGAAGGTAGTTACTGCAATTGATTGCACAAGTATTAATCAAGAGGCAGGCAAGTGAGCTTTTCAATACACACTTGCTCAAGCTCACACACAGAGACAGACACACACGTGTCTTTATAGAAAAAGGAATAACTTTCTCAGAAACCTCACAGGAGACCTGCCTTCAACTATTTCTGGCCACAATATAAGTCACATGGTCACCACAAAACAAGAGAGAAACTCTGGAAGTGTTTATTTTCTATAGTAGAATGCAAAAGAGAGCGGCAAATTGGAACTGACTTGTGACTTCTGATCACCAGCAACATGTCACAATTTATTTCAGCATTTCTGTAGCGGCCAACATTTAGGTTTTCTTTAAATCTCTTTGGGTTCAAGTGTAGTGAGAATGTCTGTATATGTATATGTGTGCCCTTTGGCTGTTCAGTATCTTAATCACCTTCATATGATTGAGAAAACTTCCACTTTATGATGGTTTGTTGCAATGTAAAACTTGTCACCCATTATAGAAACTGAAGATAACAGATAATTTGTGGCCCAGACTCTGTTGCAGGTAGGGTGTGGACAAATTATCTAAATTTCACCAATTAGATAATCCCATTACCTAGAATTTTAGTTAAATTTAATGATACAATGAAGCCCTGGAAAATGATTATTGATGATTACAGCAGTAGGACTAAGATCAAGTTATTGGAACAATGGGGATACTTATGTAAATTATAACATTTTGTCTTCAATATTAGTGACTATGGCATCCTCACTGAATCAGTTCTGTGTTCTAGATTTTGGGCACTATCCTTGGCTATGTAGAAATGAGCATCCCTTCAATAAATCATTTTTTCTGTTTAAATTAACTATGGAATTTTTTGTTGTATTTTGTTATAATGTTTATTTGCATTATAAGGGCAAACTTTTTATAGTTATATTGGAAAGTCATATTTCCCCTTTTATGGTAACTTGGTTAAAATATTTTGCCCAATTTTTGGCTTGATAATTTATCTTTTCCCATTTATTTGTTGGAATTATACAACTGTTCTATGTACCAAATATTTTTAAATGGTATGAACAGTTACAAGATCTGTCCAAACTTTCTCTAAATTTGTGGTTTGTCTTTTGATACAGAGTTAAAATGTTTAGAAATATGAAAGAAATCCTGTAGACTTTCTAAGGTAATTAAATTAACTTAGATTGTGGAATTATTCAGTCAAAAATATTTATTGAGTTTGAATCAACATAAGTCCTTAAGGAGTAGAACCCATACAGTGATTTATGCATGACACATTTAATATAAATAATTAGTAAACTTTGATATAAGAGTATATACAAAACACAAGAAAACTCTACATGTTACCTGAGGGCTGAGAGAGAGCACCTAAGGAAAAACAAATTTGAAAGAAGCATTTGCCTTTCACAGCTAGGGTTGTTGAAAAACGTGTATTTTCAGGCCACTGGGTAGCACAAAAGTCCACTGGTTTGTTCAGGGTCAGAGCTAGGTTGCAAGGTTGGACAACGATGGAAGAAAGCAACCACTCTCAGCACAGGTGGCATATAGTAGAATCTCTTTCAATAGATGCAAGAAGGAATGTGCAGAAGGAATGGGCCAATGGCAAACTCTTAGGTGTGAGCAGGACACATTTGGACAGTGCCCAGGCACACGGGTAGGCAGAGGGAATGGGGGCACCTGTGCAGACAGGAAGCCTGTAATTTGTAGTGTCCATGTGATAGGGCTGTACAAAGCCAGGCCTGGACTGCAAGACTGCTGAAAGACCTCACGTTCTGTGGTACAGCACCATTGGATGTTCTCACACTCACAACACCCATCTAACTGAAAGCAGCCAGACTCAATGGAAGAGCCCCTTCATCTGCAGCATCTCCTCAGTGCCCTCTACCAAGAAGGCCTTCAATATATGCTCTGTCCTGATAGGAAGAATTCCTTCTTAAGAAGTACGTATAGGAGGAATTCTTCCTATCAGGACAGAGCATATATTGAAGGGTACATTTGGAGCTGAGAGGCAATAAACCATTTACTGACAAGCGTATGGCATGCTGGACACATAGTAGGTGCTGAAATGTTATCATAAATAAAAAAAAGATAAAATTGCTTTTCCATATAAATTACACTGTTATAGGATATGCATGCCATTATCCAAAGAAATAATTGCACAATTAATGTGCAATAAAACAGTGACATTATGTGAAGCAAAAATAGAGTTCTATAAAATGCAATGACATTTAGTGAGGCTCAAAAAAGATACCTGAATAACAGATATATGTTTGGGAAATTAACAGTTTAGATGTATACTGGGCATGAAGTACAACAGTCCTATAAAGCCTGCAAAGGATTCTGTGCTCAATGCTGAAAGTTGGCAGTTATTGGTATGGCAGATGATAACCAAAATGTGATAATAAATAAGATTGACAAGGGAGAAGGTAGAGAAAGATAGAAGGCCACAGGAGGAAATATTTTTGTAAACACACATAAAGAGTTTCCAACTGCTTATAGATCACTTAAGATATAAATCAATGCATTCAAAAGACACCATGTAAGTCACAATCTCCATTAATATGGCTTGTGGATGTCAGAATTTAGATTACAGAGAGTTAAACAGGGAATAATATGGGAAAAGTTACAGATCAAAAATGAAAATTTCAATGTTAATTCATTGCATTAATACAAAAAATTATATTCCGCATAAAATTTATCTTATAGCATGTGCAGAAAAAGTCACAATTTTTCCATTTCTGCCAAATTTTCTTGAAACAATATTTAACAGAATTGCAACCCTTCCTTGAAGTATGTATTTTCTGTCAGTACTGACCGTCCTTACTTTTGATATTCTCACCTGACTTATCTAAGCGTTTGAGCATATAAACCCTGCAACATGCTACTCTTTAGAAAAAATGATGTGGAAAAGAACAATGTGATGTATGATAGCAAGAAGAGATATGGTTTTATTTGACTTTTATCTCTTGCTTCCTTCCATTTCTTCTTCCCTCCCTTCCTTCTTAAATAAAGTCGGTGATGGATTGCTGAAACCAAGGTGTGTACTAGCTGATAGCAATAAACATATACATAAAAAGGAGTAGATAGCTTTAAGAAAATTTTACTCTATCTCTGTTATTACTTGAATAACACGTATTAAGCTACTTAAACTTTGACACTTAATGCCTTCATTTATAAAGTGAGAATTAAAACCCATTTTCTAAAGTTATCATGCAGAATAAATGAAATCATGCTTTTAAAGTTTATAAATAGTTCATGACCACGTATGATTAAAAATACATAAAAGAGACATGAGTTATTAACATATTGGTCAACATAACACAGGGACTGAAAAGGAATTCAACTTAAAGCACCAAGTTAGCAATTACACAATCCCAGGATACTTTATCAGGTTGATGAAGGTGATATGTGGAAAAAGCAAAGGGTCATAAAGAGAATAAGTCAAATACAGTCACGTGTTATGTCATGGGGATATGTTCTGAGAAGCGGAGTCACGTGTTGTAAGGAAATGTTATTGTGCAGACATTGCAGAGTATGCTTACACAAACCTAAGTGGCAGAGTCAATAACAAACGCATAGAAGCTATATGGTACAGCCTTTCTATCTTTCCTAGTTTACAAATATGTGCAGAATGTTATTGTACTGCATACCATAGGTAATACGTATTTGTTTATCTAAACATACTGGAACATATAAAAAGTACAGTAAAAATACAGTATAAAAGTTATAAAAATGCTATTTGTGTAGGCCACTTACCATACGTGGAGCTTGCAGGACTGGAAGTTGTGGGTGAGTGAGTGAATGATGAGTGATTGTGAAGACCTGGGACATTACTGTACACTACTGCAGACTTTAGAAACATTATGCATTTAGGCTGAATTTATATGTTAATAAATTATATTTCCTCAATAATAAACTAAGCTTAACTTACTATAAATTTTATAAGCACTTTAAATTTAACTTTTTGACTCTTGTAATAACAGTTTAAAATGCAAACACATTGTACAACTCTACCAAAATATTTTCTTTCACTATATTTTCTTCTATTTTTTTTGTAACCTTTTTGTTAAAAACTAAGACACAAACACACACATTAGCCTAGGACTACACAGCGTCAAAGTCATCAGTATCACTGTCTTCCACCTCCACATCTTGTCCCACTGGAAGACCTTCAGGAACAATAATACGCATGGAGCTGTCATCTGCTATGATAACAATGTCTTCTTCTGGAATATCTCATGAAGGACCTGCCTGAGCCTGAGACTGTTATACAGTAAACTTCCTTTTTAGGAAGTAAAAGGAGTACACTCTAAACAACTACAAAAAAACCTCAAAACATAACATTTTAATACCTAGACCAGTTACACTGTCATTTATTATTATTTTTGAGTATTAAGTACTGTATGTAGTTATATGCATTATACTTTAATACAAACATCAGGAAAGTAGCCCTATTTACACTAGCATCACCACAAATATGTGAGTAATATGATATGATGTTATAATGTCTACAATGCCATTAAGGATTGTAATCTTACGGAACCACCATCCAATATACAGTTCATCGTTGACCAAAACTGTATTATGTTGTACAATAACTGCTCTGAACAAAAATCTAAAAGCTTTTAATTTTTAATATTTTTGTCTTCCTTCAGTTCTTTGTAGGAAATTGCTTCTTTAAAATAAATAGAAATGCTTCTTTTGAAGTACTTCTTAAATCAAGATTCCAGCAATATATGGCATCTATTCTAACAAAATCTCAGGGAATTTTTGAAAAGTTCTAAAATTATCCTGCCAAAACACCCACTACAAGCATTCTAATAAGGCTAATTATAATTAACGCAAAAATTCTTAAAACAGTATATTTTAGAATAAAAACATTTAGTAAATAATTATATAGTGTTACATTTCTCATTGTGGCTACATAGTGATGATTATTAAAATATTTTATTTCTGTGAAAGTGAAAATAGGCCGGGATCAGTGGTTCAGCCTGTAATCACAGCGCTTTGGAAGGTCGAGGCGAGTGGATTGCCTGATCCCGCCGGTTGGAGACCAGTCTGGGGAACTTGGCAAGATCTTATCTCTACAATAAATAAATAAATAAATAAATAAATAAATAAATAAATAAATAAATAAATAAATAAATAAATTAGCCAAGCATGGTAGCAGGCTCCTGTAGTTCCAGCTACTTGGAAGTCTCAGGCAAAGGATTGTGGGAGTCCAGTTGACCAAGGCTGCGGTGACCGTGAGCATGTCAGTGTACTCCAGCCTAGGCGATGGAGTAAGACTCCAAAAAAACAAAAAGTAAAAATACTATTCTATTTTGATACAATTTATTTTACATATGACATTAAACTTTCACTTTTATTTTAAAATTGATACCATATGTATATGTGTGAGACATTATGTTCAGAACTATTTTCACAATGTCAAATAAGTTTCCAGTGAGTTATTTCATTGAAAATTTAACCAGCAGATCTTGAGCTTTTTCATGATTTGGGAAAGAGTACTAATTTTAGAATTTATTTTCTACAATGATGTATTCTAAAGAATACACGGGTATGAAATAAACAGTACACATATAATACATAAGCCATGTTCTCTATAGCTTGCATTTTTGCTATAAATGTGTGGATGGAAAAACATGCATTGTTTGTGGGTTTTTGTTTTCTAACTCAACATGTGAATTTGAGTTGTAAACAAGAAACTTAAGGATAAAAAATTCAAGCAATGTCTTCACTGATTAAAGCACTCCTAGGAGATTCAGTATGGATGAGTAAAAGAAGAAACATAAAGGGAAAACACTGTTTCATTTGATTGCAATAAATGAACAAGATTTAGTCAAGGGCAAAACAATGTTTGTAGGTTTAGCATCTGTCACTTGTTCACAAGGCCTCTAAATCCTGCTTTTGCACATTCAACTTTAGTTTACCTTTACACTTTCTGGTAATGAGTGAACCTGAACTCTCCCAAAATAATAAAATTTCTTAAATTAAAAACAAAATAAAATTTAATGAAGCTCAGTTCAGCGACTATCAAGTTAGCTTGCCCTTGGCCCCAATTCCTTGTAGCTGCTTGCTACTTGTTATTTCAGGGGGGAATAACATAGTCTGTTTTTTGTTGTTGTTGTTGTTCTTTTCTATTGATAAAAATCTAAAACATGATATGATAAGCTTTTTGTATGAACGTCTTCTTTAGGTTCCATATAACAACAAAACTACAAACACCTGCTGTTGTGCAGGGCCCCGTAAGAAGCTGACTGATGGGTGAATGCAGTCACTACTGCCTTCTGACTTCATTCCCAACCAATCCATGTCTCCCAATTTTTCAACACTTTACCCTCTAAAACCCCTTTAAAAATTATTGTGAACAACCTCTTTATTAAATGTTTTTGATGCTTGAGAATTCCTCCCTTTTCCTCAATTAGTGACTAGAGATCATTAAACTCTTTCTCTGCTGCAACCCTACTGACTGTTTTGGGCTGTTGCTGTACAGTGGGCATATGAACCTGTTGGTCTTGTAAGAAATGCATATATACAATTGTGCTAAGGTGAATCAATGAGGGATGTGAGCCTTATAAAAAGACTAGGTTAAAGAAAGAAAGAGAGCGAGAGAGAGGAGTGTGTGTGTTTGTGTTTGTGTGTGTGTGTGTTTTTGTGTGTGTGTAAACATTCTCAGATCTTACCATCTAGGTTTGTACAATATTATGAACTTGAAATTGATTGCACATTAATAGTTCTGCATTATTTTCCTAGTTAAGCTTCTTTTTTAAATGGTTTGCTTAACAATAGCAATTATACAGCTTCATGCTGTTTTAAAATTCTTCTTTCATATGTCCAACTTTATAAATAAAATATCACACTGATACAAGTACAGGAGTAAATATCTTTATGCTTCATTAATTTATCTCTTGTGTTTGAATTAAACAAAGATTTAAGAAAGGCCAACAAAGGAAAAACATAAAATAGGCAAATGACTATTTTATTACCTATATAGCACATTCTTCGTAAGAATCAATATTGTAAACGTTACTAGCAGCCATGTATAATAACACATATTTAGTCCTGTTTTACAAATAAGTAACAGTTTTTATGAAATGAGAACATTAGCCCTTGGATCTCACTTCTAGTTGAGAACTTAGCTGAGATGAAAACTGTTTTTATTTAATTTATATATGTATTTATTTATCTTCTCTAAAGTCTATACTGTTGCTATTATCCAAGGTAATTTGCTAAACCATAAAATTGCCCGGATTTCATTATGATGCCTATGTCATAAATTCTAAATACTTTGAAAGTCATTTCACCGACTTTGTAAAGATTTTATGCTATACTGATTATAATGTAGTTAACAGTTACTACTCTGGAAAGTTTCC
This sequence comes from Tarsius wallacei, assembly GCA_963574415.1. Lineage (NCBI taxonomy): Eukaryota > Metazoa > Chordata > Mammalia > Primates > Tarsiidae > Tarsius > Tarsius wallacei. The sequence goes on from CAUYQG010257023.1 coordinate 10,877, forward strand.
CTTTGAGTACATATTCATTGACGTATTCACATACTACTAGAACTCTACATTTTTCAGTAAAATTTTGGTAAAATGTTAGATTTTTTTAATCTCTAAAGTCAAAGAAAATACTATTTACGGGTTTAGAAAAGTTAATATAGCTATCGATCCATTTTTGTAAACAACTTATTGAATTTACTTTAATATCAGTTATAGTGCTTCAATGTAAATTAACTGCTAGCTTATTAAAGCCCCATGCAAATCTGTTTATATGACACCTTCAAATAGTTGCATTTTAAACAAGTACATTTACATTAAACACAGTAGGATACTGTAAGCTCCATCTATCAAAAACAATATTATTTAAATTATATTTCTTTTTACATTTTCTAATCAGTGCATGTCAAACTTAAAATACTAGTACTTTACTGTACTAGTCTGTAGTTATTAATGAGTAATAATCAAGAATCATTACTAAAATGACTAATATTCTTGAATTTTTGAGATATCATAGATTCACTTAGAATATCTTTATTTACTCAAAATATAAAATATATGCACAATAGTATAATAATTAGCCACCTGAGGACTAAACTTGAACCTTTTTCTCTTACCCAAATTTCTAACTAATAGGTTTGGGGAGTCACTGCCTGACAAGGACTCACCAGAGTTTTATTACTCTACAACACTAGATCCAAAATTCTGCTTTCCAAACTGACTCTGGAATAACATAACAAAAAAGGTTTGTGGTCCTGAAAAGTCATCTTTTGTGGATTCCCAGACTCCAGATATACGAATGTGAGACATTCATATATCCTCCATGAAGTCTGTCACATATAGGGCTTTATCTTTATATCAATATACCTGGAGTTTTCTACCTCCTTTATCTTAACAAAGCAACTCTATTGCTTTTCCAAGTTCTTATAGGAACTGCAAGTTATCAGTCACAAAATCTTTGAATCCACTTATGACTTGCAATCTCCCCCAACCCCCAGTCCCTCCCTAATTAGAAATATCCCTCCTACCTGGGCCAAACCAATGAAAATATCACACTTATTTATTTTTTCTGTAACTTTTATTGCCCTAAAATTGTATAAGCCTCTGTTCAGCCTCAGTGAGCACACGTTCTCAGGACCTCCTGAGAATGGGTGTACCCAGGCTTAAGTTCTCAAGTTTGACTCAAGAATAAATCATGTTAAATATTTTACAGAGTTTTGTCAATATGTCTTAGACTATTTCTATATGAGCTAGGTTGTAAGCAAACGAATACATGAACATAAAATATAGTTTACTTATTTTTCTATGTAGAAGTCCATTAAATAAAATATTATGGAAAATCAGTGTTTTGAAAGTTTCTAAAAAATATTATAAATAGACATTCTGATTTCTTAGTTTCTATTATTATATACCAAGTTTAACACTACCTCTGCCAAAACAGCAATGACAAATTTTGGTGATCACCTGAATTTTCTGAGTAAATTTGTTCTAAATAATATTATTATTCAGTCAGATGAATTGAATTATTCTGTTGATGGTGTTTTTACAACTTTAGTTTCTGCTGTGTTTTGTGCAATTTGTTTTAAATACCTTGATCTTTGTTAAATTAAAATATTCTGTTGACTGTTTTTCAAAAATAAAAAAATTATACAAGCAGTCAACAGATACATGAAAAAATGTTTAGCTTCACTAATCATCAGAGAAATGCATATCAAAGGCGCAATTAGATATCACCTAACTCCAGTCAGGATGGCTATTATTAATAAATAAATAAATAAATAAATAAATAAATAAAAGTCAGATGCTGGCACAGGTGCAGAGAAAACGAATGTTTTCTACACTGCTGGTGGGAGTGCAGGCTAGTTCAACCCTATAGAATGCAGTGTGGTAATTCCTAATATAACTAAAAATTGACCTTCCATATGATCCAGCAATCCTTCTTCTGGGGAATATAATGGAAACATAAATCATTGTACAAAAAACATATGGCACATGCATGTTCATTGCTGAACTATTCACAATAGCAAAAACATAGAACTAACCTACTGCCCATCAAAAGTAGACTGGATAAAGACAATATGGTACACATACATGATGGAGTATTACACAGACATAGAAAAGAAAAAAATCGTGGACTCTGCAGCAAATTGAATGGAATTGGAGACTATCATACTTAGTGATCAATCATTGAAACAAAAAACTGAACCATAGTGAAGCATGAACATTAATCACATTAACTAAAAAGAGGGATCAGCAGTCACTGGGCACTGCCAGAGGAGGGAGGAAGGGGGGCGTGTATCAACACAAAGGGTACCTACTCCATTACCAGCGGAAGTAAGGACCAGATGGGGGCCCAAACTTCACTTGCACAAACCCTACTTGTGTGACTGATCCTGACTTGTACCCCACATCTATATAATAAAGTAAAAATAAATTTAAATATTTTGTCCAATTTGTCTAAAAATATCCTAATTCATATCATAATTACCTGAGAGTAAATTAAAAGAGTAAAGTTAAAAAGAAAAAAAACTAACAATTGTAATACTTTTATATTCCACTGAGAATTTTTTTTTTTTTTTTTGAGTTGGAGTCTCACTCTGTTACCCAGACTGGAGTGCAGTGGCAGCTCCCTGCCACCGCAGCCTCGACCTGCTAGGCTCCGGCGATCCTTCTGCCTCAGCCTTCCAAGTAGCTGGAATTACAGGTGCGCACTACCACACCCAGCTGATTTTTGATTTATTGTAGAGATGAGGTCTCGCCAAGTTGCCCAGGCGGGTCTCGAACCCGTGGGCTCTGGCAGTCTACTCACCTCAGCCTCCCAAAGCGTGGGATTACAGGCTGAGCCACCGAGCCCGGCTAAGAATATTTTTTAATTAGAGAAGTTTTAAGTCATTCACCTTCATATTTTATCACTTCATTAAGAAAGGCAACCTGTATTATTCAGGTTCAAGACGGATATTTAGCAGCAGAAATACACTCTGATCTTGCTAGATTGAGCACTGCCCTTTATCTTCTTTCTCATAAATATAAAGATAATATGGAGACTCAACTGGATGCACACTTTAGCAATTATTTCCCGTCTTCTCTTAACACTAGAAAAATGGGACATATGTGAAAAGATTTATGCACTCTGATAAAGATACTCAGCATGAAGTCAGTTTTTCTGTATTTCATTCTCACATTTCTTACATAGAGTTTTTTTGTTTGTTTGTTTTTGGGGTTTTTTGCGTTGGAGTCTTACTCTTGTTGCCCAGGCTAGAATGTAGCTGCACTCTCACAGCCATCGCAGCCTTGACCTGCTGGGCTTAGGCGTTCCTTCTGCCTCAGCCTTCCAAGTAGCTGGAACTACAGATGCACACCACCATGCCTAGCTAGTTGTGTGTGTGTGTGTGTGTGTGTGTGTGTGTGTGAGACTTATTGTAGAGACGAGGTCTCACCAAGTTGCAAGTTGCCCGGGTTGCCCAGGTTTGTCTCAAACCCTAGGGCTCAGGCAAGCCTCTTGCCTTGGCCTTCCAACGGGCTGGGATTACAGGCAGAGCCATTGAGCCTGGACCATAGAGTTTTTTGTTTTTTGTTTTTTTTTGTTTTGGGTGCCTTGTTAATTCAAATGATGCCATTTAATTTTTAGATGGTTAATTATTAAACGTTTTGAAGATTTGGCTATATTACGCTTTTACCATTGAGACACACACAAAAAGCCTGGCTGAGGTGATAATTGCATCATTCACACCCCGTGAAAATTCAGAAAGGAGGAAGCCAATAGTATTGAATATAACAGTGAAAAGATTAGGCAGAATAATATTTAGTAAGATATTTATAAACAAGTGCTTTGAATTGTCATGAGTATTGTCTCATGCCATTGTCTCATATGGCATGACAATACTTAATATAGAATCTGAGAATATAAATACTTACTCTATTTTTTTTTTTTTTTTGAGTTGGAGTCTCACTCTGTCGCCCAGACTGGAGTGCAGTGGCCGCTCCCGGCCACTGCAGCCTCGACCTG